>JAKSZP010018073.1:0-15871 GCA_022478985.1 Massospora cicadina
AGATTGCTGATCTGTTTATAAATGAAGTATACTAACATAATTTTATGAACTAACTAGAACAATGAAAAATTCTAAGTCAAAGTTAGAGAAGCTAATTATTTCTACAACTCTAAAGTTCACTATTACTCATAAAAGAGAGTAAGTGCATAGTATGCAAAGGTCAGTGAAATGTAATCAGAAATTTGGACACCCTAATCCAGGGTAAACTCTTTTATTATATACAAATTTTGTAATAGAAGAAATTTAACCACTTTTTACTTTTTAAAAACAAAGCTTTAATCTCCACATGAAATTTAGTATGCTAAGGGTGTTTTACTTCTCCTACAATCTAAGCTTTAATAGTGTGCTTTCTCTATATAATGGAAATTTACCACTAGCGAGATCATGACATTGCTTATAGTGGGACAAATCCTGAGATCTGTAATTCAAGAATCTCCCTTAACGACCAAAAAATACTGTCTACCTATGATCAGCTCTTTCTAATTGATTAATTAATATAATTTCAAACTAACCTTACATGTACGTTCACATTTCTATGCCCCTTTTTCCAGTACTAACTGCTGGCTTCTTGAGAAATTTCAGATAGTTTGAATTTGTGTTTTCCATATATCCTGCTTTCACTGCCTGCCTCATGACATTTTACAAGTGTGAAAAGCAAGTATAAGAAAGTGGCTGCAAAAGGTAAAGGTATCAAGTTGGCTGCCCTCCCAGTTTCAAAGTTCAGTTTAAATCAACGCTGTGTAAGGGCAAAGCATTTAATGCTAGAACCAAAGAATGGAATAGTAATTTTTTAATATTTTGTCAACTTTGTTTTAGAAAGCAAACTTCACATTATAACAAAAAATGTGGCATTACGCCTCATTTCCATATGAGAGTTTAATAAACATTAAAGTTATCATATTACCAATTCTGATATAATTTGCCTTATGTATAAAGCTCAAGCTCGGGCATACTAAAATGCTGCACTTCCACCAATGGTAGTTTTGTTTTATTAATTGAATTTGGCTTCATAACGTGACAAAATAATCAATGCTCATCCTCAATTTTTCTTAAAACGTTTTCATAAGACCAAATTTTCTGATTGTCAGCCTGGTTCTTAAGTAAAATACTATTAAATTTACTATCCTATAAGTTTTTTGAATGGCCTAAAAGCGGATCTCCATATAGAGGTTCAACAAAATAGTTTATTATATATTGTCTAAATTAGGTGCTGATCTAACTCCGCCATAATGGAGTCTGAAGACGTCTTTTTTAGATCCTCAAGTCCTAGACCACAATTTTAGATAGTGATAAACTCCTCCTTATAGTCTAATTAAGTTATTGTATTCTTGTGCAACTTGGATTTCTTTGCAAAAATAGCTATCATGTACATATGCCACCAAGGTGTGGGCACCATCTGCAGTATCTTTTTATTTTGTTGATAATAGTTAATTCCTTATATATCTAGGTTTGAATCCCAAATTACTCTTTGGGAATTGGGGAGCTGCAGATACTCTCATTACTCTAGCTGATCAACTGAATACTATACTTGCATGAACATTTACTGAGTATAACACTTGTTAAATGTGAACTTAGTACGTTGGCTATTCGTCAAAGTCACTCTAATCCTCTCTACCTTCTGTTACCTCATTTTACTTAGATTACGTCTTACAGGTTTTTCGCCACAGCCAACTGGAAGGTTCCTACCCTTTCTTAAAAGAACTTGGTTGTTTCAGACCCTACATAATTATTCTTTACTCATACCAAAACCATTTCCATAAAATTTTCTGATAGTATGCAGTATAGCATATATTTCTTCTAAAGTTCTATACGCACTACCTAAATTGTACATCGTCTGCCACCTTTCAGTGGTGACTTATTGAGTCCCCTTTCACCCAGTGTAACTTATTTTGTATCTAAATATTTCAGATCAGAGTTTAATTTTAAGAAGTCAAAGTTCAATCTAGTACTAAAAAAAAAGAAGTCAAAGTTCAGAACGCCTATTGGAAACACGTCAACCTGATCTTTCTTCCTTACAAAAAGTTTGTGGTTATTTTACATTCCTTCAGGGAAGACACCCAATGGTTTTATGTTAATATGGGTTCTGTATTTGGCCTAATTTCTACCATTTTCTGAAATCACTAAAGCGTTAATTTTTTGATCACCTTTTGAAATAAGTGAAATAGACTCTGAGAAAGTTGGCTCTGCTAGTTCTTTCTTTAATGTGATCTCTGCCATCCTTGGTGAATTTAATACTAACCAATGTTGAGACTATTAGTTATGCTGCGTTTATTTCATATACAGGGACATTTATAAATAAAAAACCAAAATCAGCACTTTTCCTTTGGAAGCGGTGAAGGTTTTCACCGAGACATTTTTTAAATTGATAAAATCTGAAGGCTGACAATAGTCTATCCTCGTGCCTCCAATCAATCTAAAACTGTTATAAATCCTAAACTGGATTGGCACCTATGAACCAGAAACTATTGTAAAGGAATCTCAATGTGTTAGATATGTCAAACTATGTTACCCTGCAATTAGTTTGAATATTTTAGTTTTGGAACCTGGAAAGAGAAACCTTAAATTTTGATATTTTTAATATTAAATTTAAATTACCATTTCTTTTGTTCTATCCTAGAACTAAATTTGTATATAAATTTACACCAGAAGCCATTCATTTGAAACTACCATGATTTGACGCACCCAGGCGTCTAAAAAATATTAGTCATTAAACAAGGGGTCATATCTATCTGTAGAAAATAATCTTAGATATGTTTTTTCTGTAGTATGATTGGTGAAATATCCCACTACTTTTTTTGATTCTACAAAATTCCCAAGACTTATTATGCCTGAGGTAAAAATACTAGGTGGTCTTGGTCTTTTCTGTTCCAAATAAAGATATTCTGGCTTTTTTTGGTTTTAATATACTCTCTTTATCTCAGTGAACATTCAAAACTTAAATTCTAGTGGAAATGAGCGACTCTGAGAATCTTTTTTGATAAAGACCTAGAAGATAACCTTGAGTTACATTAATTAACTTTTGGTATGGTTAGAGCTGGTACCTCACAAGCTATTACAATAATGAAATTCAGGGTCTTAATGAGTTTCAAGTTGGTAAGTATGAGCTAGCGAACCACTTCCTAGAAATGAATAAATGCTATATCAAACTATTGGGAGTGAATTAGTGGCGCAAGTCTGATATTAAAGCAATTTGAAGGTTAGTATTCTGAGCCTTGCTCTGAAAATTGATGAAGAGAATGTTATCCTCATGTCTGCTGATGACAACCAAAGGGTCTGTTCAAATGGCCCAATGTGCAGGACTTATTTCACGCATCTGCTCAAGCCCGTTTCAGATGCCTCTTTACTTTATTGTTTAAAGGAAACAGTCAGTTTTTTACGGCTAATAAAAATGCTCCACAAGAACATTTAAAATTTGAAAGAGACTTTATGCTTACTGCGGACCTAGTTTGCTTTCCTCTAATATCTAACCCTTAACGCTGAAAGAAGAGGCGGCGCTAAAAGTTTTTTAACAAACAATTAGCCAAAGGTTTTATCTTCCAGAGGACCTCCTAAATGTGCTTACCACTCCTACCTATGGGGAAAGAAGTTGATAATTCTATGCCTTTGTGTAAATTGTGCTGGCTTGAAAAATTTCAATAAACCTGAACTGCATCTTATCCCTATGGAGGCACAAATCGCTAAATGTTTTTTAACAAAGTCAAAGTCTTCACCAATCTCAATTGCTTCAACGCCTTCACCAAATTTGCATCTAGAAAAAGCAGGAACAGCTTATTGCGTTCCACATTAGTAGATATCTTAATTTTGTGTATTGCCATTTAGTCTTTAGAATGCGTCTAAGGTGTTTCAACATCGTATTGATGCAGCTTTAGGAGATCTTCTGGGCGTGTGTGATGCGTTCAATATGGTAGATATTATTGTTTTACCCCAAGATCAAGTTCCGTGAGATTCATTTATGGAAAATAATTGAACCACTTGAAAGAAGATAACTTGACTTTGAAGATGAGCGAGTATAATTTATCTAAGTCATGGAATATTCTTGGGTGAATTTTTGTTTATTAAGAATCCAGCTAATTTTAGCTCGTGGTGCTAATCTCTTTTGTATTCCACAAATGTTTTTTTGATAATAAGATAAAAACATTAATAAAACTAAAAACTGGTTTTAAATAATCTTTATTAGTAATGGCGTGGGGAAAGAAGAACAAACCCTCTCAATAACTTACCACTTACTATCTAAACTGTATCAAGAATTGAAGAAAATTCAATTGTAAGTTAAATATAGCTTAGTATGGTCCAAATTTGGGAATATGTAAATTTGACCTATCAAAACTTGTAAAAACTCGCTTTACTTTGGCTGAATAACTGATGGAGAATTTTTTTAGGTAAAACAAACCCATGTGTTAACTATTTATTATTTTTTCAGAGAATCCCCATTAGATAGAATTATTGCACCTTGCAGGATGGCGCCAAGCCTATAAAAGGGGGTGGTCCCCACTTAGGTGTTTGCTTTGAACTAGACGTGGCCTGGGGAGGAACCTCTATTTGATTCACCAAAATCCACTACATAGTCATTACAATTGATGGCTTAAACTCATGCTATGTGCCCAAGAGGTATTGAAAAAAGTGTTGTTTTAATTTGAGGGGTTCTACCGTGAATTGACCAGGGTCTTTAGGCCAATATTGTCATTAATGCCATATAAAATGTTATTATCACAAGGTTGAACTTATAGTTGTCCAATTGTATTTAATAAATTGGGATGATTCTTGCTCAAGACATTCTTTCGCCAAAGTTGAGATGTCAATTGTCTGACATCACCACCCTCAATAATGTTGGGGAGAATATATGGCCATAGGAAGTGGCCATGTACCCAATTGATGTTAATCCCTGTAGCCAAGGAATTTATAGAGTACTCATTTCCTATCTTGTGATAGTTAAAGGAAATTCCCAAATTGATTTAAGCTTGCCACTTCTAGGAGTGATGCGATTATGGTAGTATAGGACCATATAAGTCACTTGGAATGAAGTTAGGGGTTTGGAGCTCATTGGCAGACTGCCCTTTTTTAGTCACCGTTTTATCTAGATTGATCATAGCCTCAGATTGGAGCTGGACTTGCGCTGAGCCAGTTTTCTCATGGCTTTCTCAAATTCCTCAACTTTAGAGGAGAAATCATCCTTATCTAAGAGAACAGGTATTCCTGGTTCCCGTCCATACAAAACATGCAATGAGGACATTTTAAAGTTCCTGTGATAACCAATCCAGTAGGTTTAAGAGCACTGGCTAGAAATTGATCAGGTGAAGAGGATTAGAAGATGCCATTTTTCGTAAAAGAAGACTAAGGTTCCATTTTCTCAACACGATCCTGTTGGTAGAGGGATTATATGGAGCTGAGAAAAGTTGTTGGGCTCCCTGGAAGTAGGCAGTATTCTATCTACTCTTGAGGTGAAGCTCTTACCATTGTTGCAGAGTAATACATGGGGACATCAATGACGAGAGAAAATGTTTTGATGTAAAAAGGTGGCTGTGGCCTTGGCCATTTGGGCAGGATGATCCAAGGCTTTAAACCACTTAGTAAAGTGGTCAATAGCTACTAGGATAAATTTGTTTCCACCAGTAGTATTCAGGAGGGGACCAACTACGTTTAGGCTGATGGTGTAGAAGGGTCGTTAAGGGGTAGTTAGTTGATATTGATATCTAGTCTTGAAGCCAGATTGCTTCTTAAACGCGAGGCAGGCATCCAAGACTTTGACAATAGTTTCCATAATGCTTTCTAACTATTACCGCTCCCTAATACACTCATATGTTTTCTTTGCTCCCGCATGATCTAGGGTAGAGTGAGCCTCTAGGATAGCAATTACACGTTCCAAGGTTTGAAGGTAAGGTAGCCACTTTGTCCTTACCTTCCTATACAACTTCTCACTCTCCACTTTAGTGTTGTGGGAGTGCTGGGCTAACATTTTCTGGACAGGCTCATCCTCATCTTCCCAGTCATAGGTGTCATTAAGATATCATATAACATCTCCGCCACACTAATATCCATTTGCAGGACTTTTAGCCGAGTTAACCCATCAACATACATGTGATGGGTTCAAGAACAATGTTCAATCTTCATGTTGTAATGCTGGAGCTTTAGATCTTGGCGAGTTAACCGGCCAGTAAGATCCTTCATGTTCTGTAACCACTTCAACAAAGCGTGGTCTGCAACCACAATGAATTTGGTCCCATACAGGAAATGGCGGTAGTGCTTTACAGCTAACAGAACGGCAAGGCACTCCTTCTCCATTACGTTGTAGTTGCGTTCTGCCTTTGGCATCATCTTACTAAATAGGATACCGGATGATCTACACTGTACCATCCAATTGGTCCAAGATAGCCCCAATGGTTTTCTAAGGCATTGGTAAACAAAATAAAGCGTTTTCCATAATTGGGATGCCTCAGGATAGGACGTTGTTATAGCATTTTCTTCAGCGTCTCAAAAGCGGCCTTTTGTTCAGCACCTCAGTGAAAAGGGGTATTCTTGGTCAATAGGCGGACAAGGGGCTCTCTGAGTTGAGAGAACTTAGAGACAAACTGATGATAATACCCCATTATCCCTAGAAATACCTGATAATTAAAAATTTTTAGGGGGAGAATTTTTGAGAATACTTTGACCTTAGCTTTTATGGGTTGTATTCCCTCCTGAGAACTGGAGTGCCCAAGGAAATACAATTTTTTTGAAAGAAGGTACATTTTGAGGGTTTTAACTTGGTATTTGATTTACATAAACGTTGAAACACCTCCTTCAGGTGAACAAGATGTTTGTTAAAGGTTTTTTAGACACCTTGATGTCATCAAAATTGATGATAATACAACTTAACTTTAAATCCTGCAAGATGTGATCCATAGCACTCTGGAAAGTTTCAGGTGCATTGCACAACCTTTGAGGTAATTGGGTGGGTTTAAGAGATCCTCTTTTCATACAAGAGTGCATTTCTCCTGATTTTGGGGGTGAAAGGTCCATTTGCCAATAGCCACTATACAAGTCCATTGCGGAGAATAAGTTAGATATGGAGAGTTATGCCAGGGCATCATCAATGCAGGGGATAGTATAGATATCCTTTTTAATGAAGTTCTTCAATCTGTGGCAGTCCATGACTACCCAATGACCTCCGTTCTTCTTTTAATTATCAAAAGAGGAGAAGGCCAAAAGATTTGTGAATCAATTAGTAACCCCGCGTCTAGTAACTGGTAGAACTCTGTCCTCATATGCTGTTCTTCCACCTTTAACTTGCGGTAAGGTTTGTACCCAATAGGACAGGCATCACCTGCATCAATGGAGTGGATCTAGTCCTTCATGTGGCCATAGTCAGTATCTGACTACGAGAATATGTTGCTATATACTTTTATTAAATTATGGACTTTTCCAGATCATCTGGGATCAGCTCATCTGAGATATGGACGTTGGGTAAGGTACATACCAGATTATCCATGGGCAAGCATATATCCAATGTAGAGCCAATAGAGTGAATTTGTTCAATGTCCTCCACAGGGACTAACAAGCCTCTTCCAACCTCCTGGTGTTTTCTTACAACTATATCCTTTGTGGTGAGGTTCCCCAAAAGCAGAATAATAGGCCTCTGGTAGGCTGGATTTAGAATGCCAGGCAATCCCTGAGGCTCCAAGGGGCTAACGCCCTCGAGACATATAACATTTTCAAGCAGTGGTGTGGGATTTGAGCGTAATTTTAGTGTCAACCACGCATTGTTCACCAGTCTTAATCAAGACATCATATGCAGCATAGTTAAGGGATACCGTCCCTAGCATCCATTGAATTGGGCAATTTCTTTGAGTTGCGCCCAGAGGTGGAATAATGTAAAGTCATAGCTAAAAAGGGGTATCCACCCAGGCAAGAGTAAGCATTCTTGATAAGATCTTTATTGAATAAAACTAAAGGGACCTCATAGTTAAGTAACAAAAGGAACCTTGATTCATGTTGATAATACCATTATATTCAATCATAAATTGTATCTATAAGCATAAATGGGTGTTATTGTCCAAGGCCACTGCAGGGGCTGATAAGATAAGCTTCCCAATTCAAATGAGAAGCGAAGAGTATGCCTGAATGGCACGGGTGTTATTCAGGCCTGAGGTTCCAAATATTGATTTTACTCCAAGTCAGGCGCCAGTTTATCTTTTTGATGATCTTAGTGGAGTTTACGTTAACTGGGGAGCCAGTATCCAGGATGGCCATTACCTGAACTTTTTGAATGACCACTTCAACTTCAGTTAGTTTTCCTCCATAGTTAGGAGACAGGGCCAAGACCAACTTGAACTGGAAAATGGAGGTTTTATCGAGCAGTCTCAGGGTACTTATCCAGGATGAATTTCATGGTATGGAACCGTTGAAGAGGTCAATTTAAGCCAGCTAAGAACTGATCGCCATTGCTGAAAATGTTAATAACTTTTGGACACCCTAGAATTTGTTTGAGGTACGTTTCCTCAGGTATGGTGGTCTCATCTTCTCCTTCAGCGTTCAATTGATCAGGACCTTCACTTCCATGGGTGCTCCCAATATGTAGTAACCAACGTCATCGTAACCACCTCAGATGCATCCCCTGGGTTATTTTCAACAGCTGGCAAAGTTGCAATTGAGGCAGAGGAGACGGCCAAAGAGGGTTGGGTAGCCTTAGGGCGCGCAACTACCAGATTGGCTGGAGGGGAAGGCACAGCAGCTTTAGTGGGCTTGTGTGAGAGAACGGTATTAACTGAATTACAGGTCTTAGACCTACATAAGGGAGTGATATCTGTTTTAAGTCGCATAGAGGTAGCAGGTTTCACAGGGAGGATAGGCAAAGTTGGGCTCACCTCCAACTGTCCTACAGGCGAAATTTCCTCAATGGTTAGAACTGAAGATTTCACCTCACCACATTTATTGTTGCACATGTATGGAAATTGGCAACGTCTAACAGAGCCTGTTTATGTTACAGATGTTCTTAAAGTTTTACTTCACTGAAATAATATGCCTGGCTAGAGAGGGTTGGGAAGCTACCCAACTAACATGGCTGCGATGGCATCATCAAGGGTTAGCATGTTAGCTGCTGACAACCTCTGCACAGCGAGGTAAAACCGCTCAGCAAAAGCAGTGGTCAGTTCGCCTTCATACTTGCTAAGGCGCATAAACGCCTGTTATTCCCTGTTTAAGCTCTTCCCTTACCAAATTCAGCCAAAGGAGCCTCCTTCAACTCTGCCCAAGTATGCAGATTATCCATGTAAGAAACTTTTATCTCATGTGCCATATGACTTAAGCAAGGAATGATATGTTTAATTTTTTGCTTGTCAGATGCGCCTTGCACTACAGATTCATTTTGAAGGGGTAAGTTTAGAGGGTTACTCACTTTGAAAGCTAGATTTATTAATTTTAATTTTTTATGGTGTACAGGTAACCCTTTACTGAGTACACTTTGTGGAGATCCATCTAATTTTGGTTCGCTGGTGCTGATCTCTGATGGATCCCACAAATGGTTTTTTGATATTAAAGATAAAAAACACAAATAAAAATAAAAGCTGGTTTAAATAATCTTTATTATTAATGGCGTTGGAAAGAAGAATAAACCCTCTCAATAACTTACCACTTTTTATCTAAACTGTATCAAGAATTGAAGGGAATTTAATGGTAAGTTTAATATAGCTTAGTAGGGTCAAAATTTAGAATATGTAAATTCGACCTATCAGAACTTGTAAAAACTCGCTTTACTTTGGCTGAATGACTGATGGAGAATTTTTTTAGGTAAAACAAACCAATGTGTTAACTATTTATTATTTTTTCAGAAAATCCCCATTAGAGAAAATTATTGCACCTTGGGGACCGCGCCAAGCCTATAAAAGGGGGTGGTCTCCGTGTAGGTGTTTGCTTTGAACTAGACGTGGCCTGGGGAGGAACCTCTATTTGACTCCCCAGATTCCACTACATAGTCATTACAATTGACGGCTTAACCTCGTGCTATTTGCACAAAAGGTATTTACAATGTTTCACCCAATTTGAGGGGTTCTACCATGAATTGACCAGGGTCTTTAGGCCAATATTGTCATTATTGCCATCAAAATGGTATTATCATAAGGTTGGACTTGTAATTGGCTTATTGCAATTGATAAATTGGGATGATTCTCGCCCAAGACGATCTTTTTTGAAGTGCAGATGGCTTTTGTCCAACATTTGATAAGGGTAATATGATCATCCTGGAAATGGAGATAGCTATTTGCATTTGGCCCACGCCAACCTCAGTAAAGGAATTTAGGCTCTTGATGACATATAATTTCTTTAGATCACTTCAAACTTTTTGTTTTCCGTGGCCTTGTATTAGGACAGCAGTGCTAAATCCCAAATTAGTCTTCTGCGATAATGATGATTTTCATGTTGTGAAGTTCAATCTACTCTTCATGTGCATACTAACCCATTATTCAGACAAAATTTTATATTGGGACCACACTTCCAATATCTCTATTTCTAATCTATTACAAAATGGATACAAATAAAGGAGAGCATCCAGTAGTGTAAGTCTTCCACAAATATTCATTAAAAGTTTTGGAATAAGCTGTAAATGACAAGTAGCTAATGAAATAAGTGGATTTATTAACTTAATGGCGTAACCATTTACATGATTCTCTATAACAATTCTGGGTATGAACAGCCAATTGGCTATGTAGTAATACTGTAAACATGATGTCCTAACCCCAAGTCAAATCTGCTAGCATAAGACTCTTACACAGTCTTTTTAATAAGTTCACAAAATGAAAGGAGAATGGTTTGGCTTATGCCTTAATCCTCAGTCTGACCTTAGCTTTTGATCCCAGAGTATTGGAGCGTATAACACCAGAATGGAATTTCCCAAGTAGGATCATCATAACCAGTTCTCCACCATCACCTGCTCCGCTATTCTCGCTTCCTTGTAATATAGAGGAATATGGCATGTTTGGATGGGCCATCCTGTCCTAATCATTCTCCTTACAATAGAATTTAAGCTTGGCCAAATGCAACTTAAACCAAGAAAATCATATTAGGAGTTACCATATGAAAGACATATGATATAATTTTAGGTACACTTATGGGTTCCCGGTGGACTTCTTCATTTGTGGCTATTAAAGGAGAATTATGATGGTATAACCATGAGCCACCCAGGAAGGGAGAAAACCCTAGTTTAATCTGCCGTACATATAACTAGAAAGGTTTTCAGTATATGTGGCTCAGTATACTAAGGTGTGCCTGATGTGCAACAAGATGAAACCAAATCGTCAGCCCCTAAAAAGATTTTTAGTTCTGGCACAGAAAGCAGAAGGACACTAGAATTCCTTTTATTGGTCAAATTTATTGTGAAATTATTTCTTGTAAATTTTCAGGCGCCAGCTATTAAGCTGGATAGGGCCTTGCACCCTTTTAGAACAAAAATGGTTCCAGCCAAAGTCTTTTATTAATAACCTTGCTACCTGATATATGGCATGCCATGTATGAGAGATGAATAGCGGCAGCCCCCTTTTCTAGTCCTCCAATATCAAAGTAACTCTCCATGCCAAAAATTATATTTTTTCTGAAACTTTTGGAGAATTAATGCAGATATTCCAGCAAGACTGACGCAAATTAAAAGTATCTGTAATACAAGTTACTTTAGGGCAAAGCCCCCTTTCAAGCATAGGACGCCAAGAGGCGCATCAGTAATTTGGGAAGATTTGGCACCTGGGTTAATTTCAGGTGAGAATTTCTAACCTGCAATTTGTCTATGAAGAATTTTTTGAAGGAAAAGAGCGTCATACATAGGTTAGTAGTATCAACAAGTACTTAATTGGTCAGAGGTAACGCAATTAATTACAACTTAAAGTATGTTGATGGATTCAAAAACAAACCAATTGGGCATATGTAGGCGTAATCCTATGAGCTGGAACCCCATGACCTTCTCCATTCCCCCATCCATATAAAGAACAGAAACCTTCACTTTTCAAGTTGGGTTATTTTTAGTTTTTTTATGTTTCTAAATAAGGCCATTATTCCTGTAAAAAGAAAACAACTTTAATTTACTATTGATAAAACTAATGGCTAATGAGAACAAGTTCCTTTGATCCAGCCCTTTCATGCCTTTTCTCAATCTCACCATTTCCCTGCCCCATTAGACTTGTGGTTCCTTGTGGAATATGGATGATGTTGTGGGTCCTAGAATACCGGCATGAAATCCAGGTTTACTTTGGCATGATGAACTCCTGACACTCTATTGGAGGGTTATGATGGCATAATGGTGGTTGTGGACCATTTTTCAGGTTTGGCCACTTCATCCCCAGTCATACCACAGTAGCAGATGCTCAGATGTTTAAGCTATTCATATCACACGTCTTCCCTACTCATGGGGTGCCCAAAAAGATTATCAGTGACCTTGGGCCCAGTTCACTTCTTTATCTTGAGAAGAGCTTTGTAAAATTCTTCAGTTTTTCTCTGCCTATTGACTGTCATTCTCCCACATTTTAAGTGGGAAAAATGTAAGAGAAATCAATTCTTAAAACAAAAATTGCAGCGTTATACTGCTGCTAATCACTCAGATTGGGCTTTACACCTACCTTAGATAAACCTCTATACTAACGCCCAGCGCTCTTCAATTGGTTGTCATCTCTTTTTGCAACTATTTTTATAACTTCTCGTTTAACATGGAGCCCAATTGTGGTTTAAAGGAGGAAGCTGTGGGGGATATTGCAAAGCAAATCAAGAAACTACTCCAGGAAGTAAAGACCAACTTGGACGCTGTCATAATACCTCTAGGGAGAATGCAGATGGGAAGAGAAGACTAAGAACTGCATACATGGCTGGAAATCTGTGATTCTTGACTACAAAATTATATAATAAAGCAGCCGTGTAATAAGATGGGACCCAAGAGAATAGGAACCTACTGTATAGTTAGAAAGGTGGGTCATGCCTCATACCAGTTTATCTCCATCAAAAAATTGTAATCCTCGGCAAAAACTATAATAATAAGCTGACACCTCTTGATAGTCACCCCTAACCTAAAGTCATACCTTGTATAGAGGGCTTCATAATAAGAATTGGAGAGGATTGTGGCCCCTGGTGAGTGAAGAGACAGTTTGAGTACATTATTTTGTAAAAAGGGTTTGTTGCAGCTTAAATGAGCTGGGGTTTTGCACAAATTTTATTTAATGTGCAAGGCCTGATTGAGACTTTCTATGAGTGCTTTCCTAATGCTGCTAGCTATAAGAAAGACCAAGTGATCCTGCCATGAAGTTACCTCCTGCCTCCAATAAAGTCTCCCTTGCTGGCGCTTGAAAGGGGTTCTTCAAAGATTGGAGGGTAATGTGGATTCTCATAACATAATTACTTTTGTAAACCGCGAAAATAAGGAAGATGTTGCAAAAGCTAAAGTTATCAAGTTTCTTTTCCTCCCTGATCATAAGTCTCTTTTGAACTAACGCTAGGTAAGTTCCAAGCATGTTTAGGTTGGAACCAAAAATTAGATATAGTTTTGTGATATTTCATCAAGGGCGTTAAATAGAAAAATTTCCATTTAAAACAGTTCATTACGCCAGATCTCCATATGGTGATTTGATCAGCATTTGATTTATCATATTACTAATTTTGCCATATTTTCTTTCAGTATAAAGCTCAAGTTGGTGCATACTCGAGCTACTGTAAAACCATTAGTGTAATTTGATTTATTAGAAAAATCAGCTTAATACCATGACAAAAAATTAATAACTCATTCCCTAATTTTCTTGAAATCTTTTTCGTCAGATCAACTTCTCTGGTAGTTAAATTTAGCTTTTATAAGTTAGTATTAAATTCATAAATCTGATAATCTTTATGGGTAAGCCTAGCTGTGAACTTCCTGGAGAAAGTAAAAAATATATATCATCTAATATTTTCTAAACTTGCAGATACAGCTCAGCTGTTAATGGGGTCTGGAACACTCTTGATTAACACTCCCTAATGGGCTCAACCATAATTATCAATTAGTAATGAGATTTTACTTGGCTCCCAGATAAATCATCGCCTTCTTTTTCAACTTAATGATTTTAGTGCAATTGGCTACCATGCACCTAAGCAGCCAAAGTGTAAGCACTGTCCGCGGTGGCTTGTTCTCTTTTTTTCTTATAGTAAATTCCACAAGGATCAGGGTTTAGATCCCGCGTCACCTCTCATGGAATAAGGGAGTTTATAGACACTATTATTACAGCTCAAAAAAACATATCAAGCCTTAAAAGATTTGCCTTTATGTGTTTCAAAATTAGGGCGCTAGACCTATCAACTGTTTAAAGCCTCTCATTTTGATTATTCTCAGCTATAACTCTTACCATCTATGTAATGTTTTTATAATATTGATATTGTACTTCAGTCACTGTGTTTGAGGAGAGTTATTTATTAAAACAATTATAATTTCTGTTGCATTCAATTACTTGAAAATTCGATGCATATTCCACATCACTTCCATGTCAGTTAGAGAGATATGGAAAATATCCTGATTTTAATCAATCAGCCCTTTCATTCTGCTTGTGTGTCAGTATACTAATCAAGCTTTTTTTGGCTGAACTGGGTCCTTTGGAATTTCAAATGGTCACAATACTCCTGAGATACTTCTCCTCTCTCACCATATATAAATGTCTCAGTAGCTTACTTAACAACTTCTTAGTAATTCTTTCACTAGCTATAGGTGTTATACACTTTGAAACCTCAGAAGATCTGGTAACCATTTAAGAATCTGATTCAATAAATCTCCTTTTTGGAATAAAATTTATTCATTTTGGAATTTATATTTACTCAATCACTCTGTTGGTGTCCAATGACTACCCCTTTAAAGGGCATCTTTATTTGCTTCACTCCCACATGATGTGGCCCACTGGTTTACATAGTAAGTCATGCCAACTAAAATATGGGACTCATTGAAGATTTAAATCTCCTCCTAGATGTCAAAACTAAGGATCTTAACTAGCTTCAGGCGTAATACAATAATTTTTACATCTGTTAGGACGTTCCTTATTTATATATTATATGAATACTTCAGCTAAAAAACGTTTTTACTGTTGCCAAAGTCAGTAAGAGTTCACATTTCCATCATAAATTAGGTTCTCCGCTCATATTTTCTCAAGTATGGCTTGCCGCTCCACATTATCTTGACATTTGGTCTCTGATCTCCTTCATCATGTTCCCTATTGTGGGACACCAGCTTACTTTTGCTCGTTGGTGCATTCTGCCAGCTGGTTTCCACAAATATTTTTAATAAAATAAGTTTTAAATAGAAAGCGCTGATAAAAATAGGATTTTACGATTTTATTACCCGCATGATAAAGTTGAAATAATACCCCTCAACCTCCATTTTATCTAGTATTTAAAGTAAATTTAAAGGCCAAGGGGAATTTGGGAATATGTTTGGATTAGCCTGTACGAGTCTAAATTATGAAAATGCAGGAATAATGTATCATAATCTTGGAACTCACATCAGGTCAGCAGAGCAAAGGAATAGGATTTCTGATTGGCCCAAATTTACCCATGAGGTAACGTTTTTATAAACTTGAGTCAATCGCCACCTGAGAATTTTCTTGCACCTTGGGGGACCCCCTCCAAGCCTATAAAAGGTGGGGTCCCCACGCAGATGCATTGAAGGACTTTGTTGGGTCAGGAGAGTGCCTTCCGTTGATTCCCCCAAGGTACAAGAGAATTCTGACCCACTAATTTTACTAGTGCCCAAATGGGTTTAAAACTGGTGATTCTCCAATTAATGAGGTTCCACCAAGAATCAGCCAGGGACGTTTGGCTGATTTCCTCGACTTTTTCATTATTAATTTTAACAAATGAGCTCTTAACAACATCGGAATATCACAAATAGACAACATTTCCCTTTTTATCAGAACTT
>JAKSZP010018074.1:0-15805 GCA_022478985.1 Massospora cicadina
GGATGAGCTAATCAAGAGAATGGTCAAAGGAAGAATTGAGGATGAGCCTCGAGAATTTCAAGGTGCACTTTGAAAAGTAATGGAAAACACCGAGATCATAGATGGACAAGTATTCAAGACAATAAACGGGAAATGATTATTATTTCCAAAACTGTCAGAAAGAGCAGCAATAGTTCAAGCAGCTCATAAGGTTGTCAGTCATGGAGGCCTGAGAAAAACAACTGACCATATTTGCTAGTATTATTACTGGGAATTGATTAACTATGATGTTGTGGATCATCTGGCTTGTTGCATGGAATGCCAACTGCATAAACCACATAAGAATACAACTGAATACTACTGGTCTGACCTGGATTTGCATAGCACACGGTGTCCATTGACATGATGGGACCGCTGGCAATGAGCACAGGAGGAGTCAAATACATCATAGTAGCTATTGACCATCTGATGAGATGGGTTGAAATGAAAGCCCTAACCAGAGTTGATGCTACCAGTACTGCGAGATTCACCCTGGATCAAGTAGTATACTGGCATGGATGTCCACAAGTCCTACTGAGTGACAATGGGACAAACTTCACGTCTCATGTGATCCCAAGGCTAAACAAAATAATGGGGATCCGGGGAGTCATGTCAGTACCATACCAGCCAGAGACAAAAAGGCTGGTAGAACGGGTCAATGAGACGCTGGCCATGACGCTGAGGAAGCTAGTCGCAGGGAGAACTTCTGCATGGGGAGTGTACCTGATATGGTGACGTTCGCCTATAACATTAGTCATCATACGGCGATGGGAAAGATGCCATTTAAATTATTATATGGGAGGAATGCCGCGTTGCCACCAATATTATATTTGTTAGTAGAACCTACATCAGGGATGAGTACCAAACAATGCCTGAACTGGTTGATGAGTATCCTGATTGATATGCAATCACAAGCATTTGATACAACCTTGAAGAAAAGGATACAAGCGAAATTAATGGATGATAAGAACCGACTAGCATCATAAGAATATTGAATAGGAGAAAGAGTCGCCTATTGCAATATGCGTGGTTTCAGATGAAGAAACAAATGGATGCGTTATGATCAGGTCCGTTCAAGTAATCTCAAGATGGCGACTGATGCTTATTCCATCAAGAATCTCTTGGATGAAAGAGTAGTAAATCGAGTCCATGCTAAGTATCTAAAGCGTTGGATTGAAGAAAAAAAATAAAAGAGTAAAGGACTGATGAACCATTAAGATGGTCATGTCCTGATGATTAGGTCAAGTCCAAAAAAGAACCTCTGAACCAATCTAGATGGGTAAGTCCGAAAAAAGGACCTCTGAACTATAGAAAACTGGTAGGTCTAAGTGCCCAGGATCCAGTTTGGGGAGAAAAAATGGACCTCTGAACTGAAACAAGGTCAAGTCCTATGGGGAAAAAAGAGAGAGAATAAAAATAAAAAAATAATAAAAGATATTGGGGAAAAAAAAAGATTTTAAATGCATTGAAAAAAAGCCAATATTTTTTAATTTTATTTTTATTGATCATCCTCAGTATGGGGATGATTCTGCCTATGTCGCCTCTTGGGGAGGGAGGATGGATCGCGGTAGGAAGAAATAGCCTGTCAAAATCAATATGTGATCAGACACTTGCAAGGGCAAGACCTACACAAAACCACGTTCTTTGAGCAGGCACTGAGCCCTGATAAAACGTGACTAGGGGAAGGGAAATTGACATGTCAGAAGAAGCCAATCATGAAACCCTGGATCGGGGAGGAAAACAGCAATACAGGAAGAGGCAATCAGCGAATAACCCCAAGTAATCCCAATAAGGCACCAGCGCCAGAAGATTTGTCTTTAGTGCCTGCTGATGGGCCTCATCAAGAACACCAGACATGTGAGCTGGCAGCAAAGAAGGAATACTCGATGGGGGTTGTTGAATCATGCCCCTGATTAATGCCATAAATGGAAGATAGTGATGAGAAGCTCTAGAGAAGAGGTAGTTGTGTAAAGAGCGGATTTCATCTTGTAAACGATGACTATAGGCTTTGTGGAAGCTGAAGCTGAATGACTGACGGATACCCAGGCATAGGCTGGAAGCTTTGTCAAACAAATTTGAAGAACTTGGCTGGCAAAGTGGAGAGCATAAGTGGCAATATCCTGATCCAGAAGATTGTCCAGATTAGAGGGATTCAGCGCTAATGTCAACGCCTTGGTGACTTGTGCCCAAAGTTCAGTGTAGGGGAGCTTGAAATGTATGCTGTTCCCAATTGAAAGCTCAGAAACCAGCACAGCGGGTTTGTAAAATTGACTGAGTTGGAAGAGGAACTCAGGGAGCAAGTCTGACCTGGCCAAGAATGAATGATCCAAAGTGACTGGCATGACCTCTGGAGCATCGATGATGATGTTTGGAGCATCAGCGAAAGGAGCCAAATCCAGGAGGGTTTTGAAGTCCAACTCAGGGATCGACTGCAAGGGAAGAGTCAGCCGTGAGTTGTTCAAAATGATGGCATGCCTGGTTTTGGAAGGATTGGTTACCATTCCAGTAATTTGATGGAAGGACTAGCCACTTGTACTAGACTAGGCGTATGAGTCCTGGAGGGACCATAGAAGAGGTTTCATCAAGCATCCAACTCATTTGCTGAAAGAAGCGGAGGTCAAAATCTGACAAGCTGTTATGAAGCTGTTGGTGGCGGGATTCTGAGTTTGACGTATGAGCAGGACTAGAGGGGGGATGTCAGAATTATGTTGAAGTTGACATTATGCACTCTATAATCATTAGGCTCCAATTTTGGGAAATTAATTTCAAGAATTAATGAAATAAGCTTTCCAAGGAAGAACTAAGAATGACTTACAGCCAAGAGGTTATGAGTGAAATAATGAGGTCAAATAGAAATAAGTATTCTTAATCAAGCTGTGAAATGAACATTGAAGCAAGAATCTTCTGTCTAGGATGAGGAGAGAATCAGGAATTCAAGGACGCCGGACCAAGAATCCTGAATATGACAGCAGGTCATATACCCTGATGGGGGGAAAACTGGATCCTAGGAATAATATCATCATGAGTAAATTGATTAGCTCAGCATGACAAGAGGTCGTGGGGACCATGCTCTGAGTAGGTGGTAGCGAGGAGGGAGAGGAGGAATGCTGTGTGCTGAAGGTTGTCCCAAGCAGCGTTGAGTATTGATGAGTGTACTCCACTTGAACCAATGAAGTATTCAACCAGGTGTTTGAAGCGGAGTTCCCATGCCTGGTCCTTTTCTCACTGGAAATCTAGGCAAGAGGGGGGATGTGTTGGGATTTTTGCCCATATTCCCAGCCTGCTAGATTACCTGGTGTCACTAGGGGAAATTCCCTAAAGCGAAGTAAATTGGAAATCAGTTGGCCCAAATTTTGGAGGAACTACGTTTGGGGGATTTTGGGATATTCGCCTGGTCATATCCATCAGGGATCGATCCAGATGAATACTTAATTTCTCATTGGGAGGAGCTGCTGACAAAATAGGGGCATCTGATAGTGGTTAACTATCAGGTGTACCAATTGGGATCAGTCAGATTTCATCACTGACTGATTGTGAATGAGTAGTGAGTTGCAAGGCTAGTGATGCCGCCTGCAACTAGCGAATTGATTGGTTGGTGAAGTGATCTGCCATAATGGGTAAAAAGTCCCATTACCTAAGCAGGTCGCTCACCAATTATAGTTAGTTCGCTTGGACAAAAGAAAACGTTAGGGACACATTTCTGACTCTTTCCTTTTTAGGTCTTGAGGATGTCTAACAACAGAATTCTAGCCAGGATGGGTAAGACCATCGCTTCTGAGACGAGGAAGGGTGATTCAACAGCAACAGCTTCTGTTTCATTGAAGAAATGTCAACCGAGGGTTAGATGGCTGAATCTCCTAAAAATTCCCTAGGATTCACTATAATAAAGAAAGGACAAAAACAACTAGTACTATGAAAAACGTTATTAGTTTTATTGTAGATTTGGTTATAGTTAGACTATCAGCATCTAGTGTGAAGTTCCATCTCAAGGATATTATTGCAGAAGGTATTAATTGGTAGACTCTCAGAGAGAAGAGTAGAGATCCAAGCGGGGATCTAGAGACAAAGGGAACCACAACTAAGGGATCGCTGCAACTGTGTGTTGGTCTTAAAGAACTGTAATCAGGAGATCTTGATGAAGATCAGGTGGACAATATTGCAGGAAACAAATCCCTATGAGTATGACTATCAAGTACTTAATCAGAGATAATGGCCAAAGCATTGGGCCTGATAATAGTTTTAACTCAACTACAGATAATAGTCTCCATAATATTATCAGATATTATTATTTAAAATGCGAGGTTTACGAGGAAATTGAACCTGTGCAGTAAAAAGATTACATGGGTTGTTTTCCAATAGTAACAAACTAGTAAATTTTTACATCCAGTTTCCCCATGGGGAAACCAAACCACCCAATCCAGTCCCACAATTTTTTATGCCAGGCTCATAGGCCCTAGGCAGCAACAGCTTGGTTTCTTGTTGGGCTGCTCTTTACGTTCACAGCTCATCAGCACTCATTGGTTATCTATCTCCCAACACATATAAACGTTGTTTGGGCAGCAGTGCCCCTGGCATTTTGGCTCGCCTTTTGGGTGTTTCTGCATCCCAATTTACAGTCCATTCTAAAAATTTATCTGCTGCTTCCTTGACATAAGCGAACATCCATTATTTAAAGCCATTTCTGCCCTCCTCATAAAGCGGGCACAGCAATGGTCACCATCTACTTGATTAACATACAATTGGTAGCCTGCCTTCTGTTGTTGGTTGGTTGAAATTTTTTGAGCTTCTCCTAGATGGCGTTGGAGGAATTCCTCCATAGCTGTAATTCTCAATTGCCTGATACTTTCCCTCAGCTCCTCCTCAAGTAGTGGATTTGGGTGTTCCCTTTCACAAAGTTGCAAATCAAGTCCTCTACACCCTTGCTGAAGTCCAGATGCGGTCTGCAACTGAATTTAACAATGCCGCTTCACTGACAAATACTCAACAAGGCTTTGCCCTTTTGGATGCAGTTAAAGGTGAAGTTCGCCGGTGGGTGCAAAGTTTTTACATTCTGCTATTCAGACAGGCAACCCCACCTCACTTTTTGCAGTAGTACCAATAGCTTTAAAATCCTGTGCCAAAATCCTTATTATCGTTCCAATTATTCTCCATGGATGCCAAAGCCCCTAGCATGGCTTCTTTTGTTGCAGCCTTCCATGAGCAAGTTCTAGTACTGGATCTCCCTGGGGATGTACTCCAGACGATTTTGTGAACTGCGTTGGATTTGGCCTCCGCTCATCACGTTGTTTGATCCGCCCCTATGGAAATAGTGGACCAGATTTTTAATGCAGAGACTTTGATTAGTGCAGCTCTCCGCCACGATCCCTCCCTCAAAATAAAAACTTCATGATTGGATTTGCCAACTTAGCCGCAGTTTCTATTCCTGACATTGAATCAGTATCTGTATTAATTCCAGGGCCTGGCACCGCCCCTGCACCCAGGTTTGGTTGCTCCAGCTCACCTTTCTGTAAGTTGATGGAAGATCAGCCTGGGGAGGAAGTGATATAAACTTTATTCGCACCAATTTTGCTCCTTTTATGAAACCTGATCTTCCCCTGTTTTAGTTGCAATCTTTTTGTTGTCAACATAATTAACCACATCCACCATTAAACATAATTATGTCTACTTTTCATTAATGAAAATTAGCATAGGGGAACACCAGGTGTCCTTTGAGGCCTTAGTTGACACTGAAGCATTGGGTAACTTCATGAGTCTAGAGTTGGCCAGAAGCTTGATCTAGACTTTGATCTGGGACTAGTGGTGTTGGTCGCCTTGTCAGCCTCCCAGCCATCCTTTAAAGTATGAAGCCCAGTACCTTTCTAAGTTCATCAGTTTAGTTTTTGTGATTGCTTCTTGGCGATGCCTAACCTTATGTTCCCAGTAATTTTGGGTGTGGGTTAATAGCGTTGGCAGCATGTGCAATCCCACCAGGAATCTAATATGATGTCTTTTTTCATAGGTCAGGTGGAGGGCGAGTTCCCATTGCTGGACACCCTCTTTAAAACTCAAAGTTATGGGTCCATTACAGCCCTCGTTTCTCATTTAGGTCTTCCGCCAGATTTTCCTGCAGCATTGATGAGCTACCAGAGCATTTTCAATTCCAAAAATGCTAACCGCCTTCCCCCACATATGGAATTTGATTTAAATTTTTGAATAACAGTGGAGGTGGTGAATATAAGCTGCCCGCTGTACCCGCATATGGTGGAGGTTGAGGCTGCTCTTGATGCATGGTTTAGATGACATGCTAAAGAAAGGTTGTTTATATAAGGAGACATCCCCTGTGGCCTCTCCCATTGTCTTTTCCAAGAAGGCAGATGATTTCCTTCGTCCCTGCGTGGATTACAGCCACCTTAGCTAAATCACGGTCCATGACCCCTACCCACTGCTATTGGAACAGACAATTGGTCAAGAGATTGTGAAGTAGTGAGTGTTTTCAAAACTCAATCTGGTTAACAATTTTCATTAATTTTGGGTAGAAGAAGGTCAGGAATGGCTTACTGCTACATACTAGACGAGGCATAATCTAATTTTTTGTAATGCCTCTTGGGTTGAAGAATGCGCCTGCAACATTCCAAAGGATGATTGATAGTGTGAAAGGAGATCCTTGGTTTACTTGTGTGGTTGCATATATTGATGATATCCTGGTACATTTCCCCCCCCCCCCCCCAAAAAAAAAACATGCAAAAGACTTGGAGGCAGTAGTAACTTTCCATCCTAAGGCTGATTTGTTCTCAAGCCGTCAATTTGCGACTTTTATTTGGAGGAAGTCACCTTCTTGTGTAATGTCATCTTAAAAAGATGGGTACGCCATTCCGCCAAGTAAACTGATGCCATCTATGAGTGGCCAACTCCAATGACTCAGAAGCAATTAAGAAGCTTCTTGGGTTACAATATATTCCTGAAAAAATTCTCTCTAGCACTCTCAGTTTTAGCACCACTGCATCCATTCATGGGCAAAAACGTTCCCTTTTGCTGGACGCCCAAGTACCAGCAGGCATTTAATTCAATTAAGGAAGTACTCATATCACCTTCCATCCTTAAGCATGTGGACCCCTCCAAACCCTACATTTTAGCATGCAATGAATATTCCGCTGCGGTAGGGGCTGTTTTGCTACAAGAGCACATTGGGTTGAATTACAGTCACTTATTTTTCATGCAAGTTTTCTTCCAATAAAAAACCTGGGCCATCTATGACAAGGAGTTGGCGGCCATGGAGTGAGCCTTGACCCACTGGTGATATCTCTTACATGTTGCTCAACACAAGTTAACTGTGCATATGTACTACTAAGATATCCTCTATTTCCGCAACCCATGAAAATTGGCGCAACGGCAGGCCCAACCTACCAAGACTTGTGCGGCTATAATTTTAAATATGATTTTTTGAAGGGAACATTGTATGTCCTTCCCAATTTTCTAAGTCTCAATCCTGCACTTTGCCCTGGTGAATCAGACGAGGAGGATCTTGTCATATTTATTCTGCCAGTTCAAATCTTGGCCACTATTTCTCCTGTGGTTTTAGCAACAGATTTATCTCCAGACGTGCCTTAGGTTTCGTGGGTCTTAGCAACGCAGATGGCATGTGTGGAAGGGGCGTAACTTTTAGAGCAGTTGTCACTTCCCACTTCCAAGCTTCCCTTTATTCTCTGGTCAAAGAGCTCATCCAGTTTAGGTCACGGTTGTGGGTTCCTCCCCTCATTCAATCTAAAGTCATTCCAGAACATCACGATCCCCCTGCAGTTGGTCACTGGAGAACAAGAAATACATCGATTTAGTAAGCATACCTTTAACTGGCCAGGCTTGTCAAAGGATATTCTGGTATGGATTGCCAACTGTGTGACTTGAATGAAATCCAAATTGGACCGGTCTGGTAGTAATGGTCTTTTTCACCCCTTGCAGCAGGCAGAGGGGCCATGATGTTGGTGTCCGTGTACTTTATTGTTGAGCTACCCAGCTCCAAGGAGTTCACAGCTATCATGGTGGTTGTAGACTGCTTCACTAAATTCTCCTTGTTTATCCTGTGCTACATCACCCAACACTTCCAAGTAAATTGCCCGCCTATTTGTGAATCATGTTTTTCTATGTTTAGACTCTTGCAGGAAATTATCAGTGACTGTAGGACCCAATTTATGGCGCAGTTTTGGAATGAGCTCTTGTAAGCCTTAAAAATTACGCCCTATCACTCCAATGCGTACCATCCACAGTTGGATGGTCAAACTGAGCAAGTCAATCATATCTTGGAACAGTATCTGCGGTGCTACACTGCAGCCGCTCAGGATACCTGTGCTGATGACCTTCCCCTCGCCCAGTTTGCATATATAAAGGAACACATGCATCCACAAGCTTCTCTCCATATAAAGCTACCTTAAAGTATAACTCATCATTTTCAGTTGGTCCATGCCTTCACACAGAGGTACCGGTTGCAGCTGACCATGCTCAGCACATTCAAGCCACACAGTCCTTGCTTTGGGAGCACTTGACCAGGGCCGATAAGTGATTATAAATGGTTTCAATTAGAAGAGACTCTCAGTGCATGAAATAAAGGTAGTTTACACATCATGATCAACATGTGACACTTGCATATGCAGGTACCCTCAAGCAAGTTCATAAGTAAACGCTCAGGTTCCATTTAATGGAAGAAGACTTGGAAAATGGCGCCTTCCATTTGAATTTTTAGCCCACCTGAAGCAACACTCAGTTTTCCATGCCTCTCAGTTGTCCCTGTTCAAGGGGGCAATCCCATCAGAACCAGAGCCCATTGTGATTAAGGGTTTGGAGGAGGCTGATGGCATCCTGGCTTCCTGACGCTCACGCCAATCAGTATAATACTTAGTTGCATTTAAAGGCTATTCATCCTACAAAAATAGCTGGATTGGCGCTTGGGAATGTTCAAACTGCTCTGAGCTCATAGAGGCTTTTCATACTATCCACCCTGATGCTCCCCTCCCCCAAAAATCGCTACACTGATGGCAATCAATTTACTCAAGGCTCATAAGAATGTGGCTCATGCCCAATTTCCTGGTGGCGGTGTTTCCCCTTTGCAAAAAGGGTAGGATAATGTAAGTCTGAGGGAGCATCCCCTTTACTTAAACTGAGTAGCATTTCCTTTCCCATCCAAAAAGGTCCAGGTAATCCAACTGCCCTTCTCATCTCCCAGGGCAACCTTGCTCATGTAGTGAACGAGTGGTGGGTCACGTCTTACCCTTTGAGGATTCCACCACCTATCCTGGTATTAACTTCTAAAGAACAAATTAGCAAATTAAGGGTATTTGTGTCAAGCTATTGGAGAATTGGCATTCAGATAGGGTGAAGGGGTCAAATATGCTGACGTCAATGAGCCTTTGGCATCAAGGCCTGACAGCACCAAAACTATTGGTAACAACGCCTGACGGCCATGTATCTTCAGTGGAAAAAGCGTCTAGTATTAAACCTTTTGTAAATCTTGCCAATGGCATCAGGTCGTTGTTAAAAGTAGCCGCCAGCACTGAATCCTCCCCAAAAAAATCAAAATCTTTGTCTGACAAGTCTCACCTGGTTCATAGGATTCCAGAGAGACTGAGTGTGTGTGGGTTGGGTAGCCTGAACCCATTCCCGACCTCTTTGGACTTCCCTTATGTGGAGTGTCCTTAGGAGGCTCCAGTTGCTCATTGGGAAAAACTTTGTTGCTCAAATTGTCAGAATCGCTGCAAATCCGCAATTTAGCCATTTGTGGATGAACCAATATCGACTCAGCCCGCCACCAACACTTTCAAAGTCAGAAAAAAAGTTAGTTCCCCCCACTTGAAGTTCGCCAGGTTAGGTCAAATCTTGGGGGCCCTGATCCCTTGCATTCACAAGCTATTCTTCAAATTGATCAGCTATTTAAACAGTTATAACACACTGAGGAAATTGATGGTCAATTCTCTTATTTTAAATTTAAAAAAAATTCCCCATGCTCTAATTTATCAATCTGTTCAAACTTTTCTTTAGTGAACCCCAGTGACACCTCCAATGTGGCCTCTTGGGTCTTGTACCAGCTGGGCTATCCCAGTCATATTAGTAATTTGGTCCCACCGCAGTCAAATGGGCTTATTGTGTCAAGAACTACGTGGAGCCTTCCCTGATTGCCAAGGCTATCCGCCACCAGGACCTCAGAAATTTATGACGCAATTATTCCCGCTCCAGGCAAGGATCTGCACCCTTGCCAATGATGCCATACCCAGTTCCCCATGGGGGAAACCAAAACACACAATCTGGTCCCGCATTTTTCTACGCCCAGACCCATAGGCCCTGAGGCAGCAACAGCTTGGTTTCTTGCTGAGCTGCTCTTTATGTTCGTGGCCCATCAGTGCTCATTGGTTACTATTTCCCAACACATTTGTACGTTGTTTAAGTACCAGTGCCCTAGCATTTTGGCTCGCCTTTTGGGTGCTTCTGCATCCTGAATGGCATGCCAGTCTAAACTTTATCTGCCGCTTTCCTGACAGCTTCCTTATCACAGACTTAACATGGTTTCATCCAAACCATTCATTTACCCAGAATTAGTTTTTTTTGCCAATAGTGATTTCCCTTAGAAACTCTTTTCTAGGATTAAGCTAATATTATTTGTTTTTTATGGAAATGATTTATTATCTGTTGCTTTGACGGCTTATATACCAGACCTTTTAGATCCATATAAATATATGGTTTAATATATATTATTTGGAAGTTTTTCCTTGTTAGATCATATAAAAGATTTTACCTCATCATGCTTTCTATAGCATTTCCAATTAGCTAAAAAAATCTTAGACTAGATAATTAGCTACTAATTTACCCTTGTTATATAAACTTAATTTTGTAATTACTGATTTTTACTTTATGATAATCAATCCTTGTTATCTAGTCAATGCTTTATTTATATTTGTATCAATCTTTACTTGTGGCTCTTGCACTTGTCATATCTACACCTAAGTTTATTATGCTTTAAAATTTATACCCCTGACACATCAGTACCCATGACATATATCTATTCATAAAAGAAAAAAAGTTTTAAGTATGTTGGTGAACTAAAAAGTAGATAAATGCGTCCATGAGTTTTAAGACTGAATTCAGTTGAACCAAAATAGATTTGGTTAATCAACTTTATGAAAGATACCCAGATTCTATAGGTTATAGAGTCTCAAATTATGAAAATATAGTGAGAACTAACAAACCAAAAAAGCACTAATTTTTATTAATAAAGAGATAGATTTGGCTTAGATTTGGTGGCTTGTTAAATTAGTTTAGGGAAAGCTCAGACGTAGCATCTGATGGATAAATGGGAAATGACAGCAATTTACATAATCACATTACTAGGAACAAGTTATCATTTAGAATTTTAATAAATTTTAAGAATGCATTGATAAATCACGGAGGTTATTGACAGGTCCAAATATATTTTTACTTGAGTCATGTAAAAAGAAACTATTTCACTCTCTAGTATTGAAGGCAACCAAAACTAATGTGGAGTATAATAAGTGTTGACAAGTTATTAATTCACTTACCTTGGCCTATCTTGATAACTGGAGTGGTACCAAAGCCTGCCAAGGAAAGCGTGAATCTTATATAAGTTGAAAATAAACTTCAATCCCCATCTGATGTATTATGTCATATCAAGAAAGTTGACGTGATCTTGGTTTATACAAAGTGTCTTTTTAGTATAATTTAAGATTGATCCCCAATATAATACCATTCCTTAAGATGAGGTATATAAAAACAGCAATCCTTTAACCTAAGTTGCCATTGGATATCTTGAGCAAATAATCTTATTTTTAAAATAAGTATGATCAACCTCACTCAAGTTAAGTAAAAACAAGCATCAAGAAACCTAAGGATATATTTAAAAGATAATTTAAGTGGAAGCTCAGAAATAGTTATCATACCTGTGTAGCAGGATGTTACATTTAAGTTTCATACCAGGCATTTAAGCATAGATTTTTTAGAATAAATTATAAAAATGACAAATATAAGGAAGGCTAAGGTTAAAATAAATCATGCTTTACTTTAACCTTAGCCAAAATAAAAATTAATAACTCTTATTGTGGGATAATAAAATAAGTACTTAAATATGAGAATGGTTAGACTATATTCTTAAACAAGAAATCATAAACTCACTCAAGTATTGGAGCAGTTTGGCAAAATACTATAATTTAAATTTGATTAAATAACCATATAAAAGTTCTCAGATCTTGAGTTAACAACTGGTAAATGGAATAAAATTATACTCTATAATTAAGAGGCCTTGAGATTCATAACCTGTATCTTTATACTATGATAATACATTGTCACAGATAGTGTAAGTCTTGGGGAGCACCCCCTGCATCTCAATAGGGATTAATATCCCTTTAGAACCAATAAGGGGGCTAAAAAGGCTTCTTACCCCCTCATCCAATAGAGAAAATTATCTCATGTTGTTGATGAGAGGTGGGTGAAAGACTACTCCATGAAGGTTGTCTCTTTACCCTTTCTTTGTACCACCAAGGAGTTGGTGGAGAAGATTGATGGTGGTGTCAGGAGGTAGTAATTGACAGGAGCTATTGTCAACAGGTAAAGTGCAGCTCCACATCTTTTATTAGAATACATCCTAGTTTGAGCCCCATTCATGATGGTAAGGCAATATTGAATGGTATCAAACTGTTCAAATCAACTTCAGACTCAAAATTTTCTCTCCAACCTTCCCCCTACCACCAGCAAAGGTGATTCTGCCTTCACCAGGTTCAGGCAAGCTGAACCCATTCAAATTTAAACTAAGACTACCTGCACCTTCCCTAGCCTTAGGTGCGCCCTGTCAGCAATCACGCAAATTGTTGCCAGTGTGTGAAGCAGAATTGTCCTGCAAAAAGTCTTAGTAAAATATTAATACCAATCTGGCCAGCTTGGACATACCTGAATCATCAGCAGCAGCTATTTAGTGTAACAATCAGCCTTTACCCTACTGCAAAGATTTCTTCAGGCAATGTATGCACCTTATCCCTATTCCCCACATAGTGAGCTTTATAAGGCAGCATTTCCCAATAGGTATTGCTGTTGCTCTATTTTTTCTATATTACTTCCCTTAGTTTATTAAGATAAAATCCTCTTTTTTCCCAATTTTAATTGTATTCAAAAAATTGCTACTTTTTCCTACTATTTGGTCTATTCTAGGATAGCTTGTCAGGTCTTAGTACTCTCCATACTTATGTAACAACAAACTTTGTGGATGGCTTTACCAGCTGTATTCTGGCAGTTGCTCTTGGTGGTAACTCACCTAAGTGTCAGTGCATTCTTTATTTATATAAGCAAGCTCTTATGAAGGTAGATATTCAGGAGTCATTTTTCTGTAATCAAAGCTCTAGTTACTAAAGCTTCTGACTTATTATTTCAAATCAAAATTTGATGATATCTAGAGTTCTGATTATTCATGTTATAGTATCTAGAGAGCTATAATTAACAAACTTCTTAGTTATGCTTTATGCCTTTATAGTTATTCTTATTAGCGTATAAGTCTTTTGGACTCAGATGCCTGGGAAAAAATTAAGCAGGTAAATGAGAAAAGTTTACCTATAACTTTCATGTTGCAGTAAAATGATGGAATTTAAGTTGCTATATAGGCAACAGTTGAAACTGCTTACATGAATATATCTGATAAAGGATCTAAAGTGGGCATTTAACTGTATTTTATGCCACTCTCTGATAAATTATATAAAATTATTGCAATTGATAACTTTTGAAATATATAATACTTTAATAAATAAACCTTAGATTTAAAAGAAGGTTGAAACTATTGGAGTAAATCTGATATGGTTAAAATGTAATATGCACTAATTATAGTATTTAAGTGTGGACTCAATGACCATTGCCTCCTAGGTTGTTCCTGGTGGATAAATTTGGGTAGGGGGACAATTTGTGTTTGTTAATTCACACCAGTGCCCTGAACCAAAATAGCAAATAGAAAGGAGGTCCATTGAGTTTCTGGATTATCAAAACTCCATGTGTGGAGGTCTACCAAGATTTATCCTTTTGACATGAATATGTCCTATGACTGGAAGGTATATTCAAAATCTAGGAAAGTATGAAATAATAGCTGACAAGATTAAATCATTATAGATGGTATTCATATTTGTATAGATTGACCAATAAAATCAATTAAATTTAAAGCAAATTATTGTAGATGGAAATCAGTAAATTTAGCATAAATTATCCAATAAAATTAATTAAATTTAAAATGAATTATTGTAGTTGGCAATCAGAAAATACCTAGTATAGACTGACCAATAAAATCAACTATATTAAATTTAAAATTACCTAGATAGCAATCAGACAATTTAGCATAAAGTAACCAATAAAATCAACTAGACTTTAAAATGAATTATTGTAGATTAATTTTTAAATTTAGCATATATTTTCTAATAAATTCAGCAAATCAATTATTATATGTTAACATTAGTATACACTATGGCTAGGGGTATTGGCATGGATATGTCCTATGGCTGGGTGTATGTTCAAAAGCTGGGCAATGGTATGATATCACAATGTGATAAGTTTAAATTATCATATATGGTCATTGGTAAGTTAAGTATGGAATTGGGTCAATCATTCAACTAATTAAATTAAATGAAGTACTGTAAATGGCCATTTGTTGTTAAATAAGTAATTAGACAATCAAATTAACTAAATATACAAATATTATTTAAAAATTTTACCTTATGGTAAAAGCTTAAGTGCATGAATTTGTCTTACTTATGGCTGGGCATCGTTCAAAACTTTCTTTACCATTGTATTTACCATAATACTGTGATGTCATCTTTGCATTTTGTCATTTGACTGTCACAAACTTGGCTTGGTGACCACTCAAATTGTGAAAAATTTAACAAATGGAGAAAATTATGTTTTACCCTCTATGATTTAAGCAAAGGGTCATGAGTCATCAAACATAGCAAATCAGAAAGTGAAAAATCTAATTAAAGCAATATACTTAATATTGCCACAGATTGTTTAAGGGTATAGGCAAAACTAGATACCCAAAGTTAGATTATATTCAATAATATAACTGTTGTAGTCCTACCACTACAACTTAAATGGATCCTGAAACCCCACATTTATTATATAGTAAATTAATACTGCTAATTTAGAGTTCTTGGCCAATTAAAGCACAGAATTGTGGCAAAGCTTGGCATCTGTCAATATGACATTAATAAGAAATTAACACTTTACACCACCTAGATAATCAAAAAAGCTCTGGACCAACTGGATATGTGTGACCCTGTTAATAGCCCTAATGCCAAGTTTGGCAAATTACAAAACAGAAAATCAGAAATCATGGGCATAAACCAAATTTAAACTTGAAGCATTGAGCCAATCAAATCAACCAATTATTTACCAAACCGCCTAGACAAAACTATTGTTCAGATTAAATTAATTAGATAATGTAAGACCTCTCAGCTGGAATGATAACTAATTTAATATATATAAAATTCAACTCTCATATATGACTTATATTTATTTTATTATGCTTTTGAACTAAACCTACCTACATTTTGACGTGAATATGTTTTTAAATTTGCTTCCATATTAGGAGGCAATTCAGAAAACTGATGATAACAAAAATTGGGGGATACAGTTTGGTTTTGCAGCTACATATCTATCATCTACATCCAAAATTTAATTACACTACTCGATAGCTAAACAATCAAAGGATTCTTTATATATATATAGATTAGGTAACATTTTAGTTACAGTGGCTTAGGAAATCATCTTATAAATAAAATACTATAAA
>JAKSZP010018075.1:0-15761 GCA_022478985.1 Massospora cicadina
GAAGATCAGCGGATGGTTCATCCATCTCAGCGACCTTGGTATTATTTGTATTAAAACTCACAATCGGTGTGGGTAAGTCGTCCATTTCTATGTGCTGCACACAGATGGGCGGCTAGACTTCCCTATGCTTGATTGGTTGGCCTTTGTTCACTGCTCTATAAAATTGCAGTGTGGTATGGCAGTTGGTTGCTCTCTCAATTCTTGTTCAATTCACTTTTTGCTATAAAAGTGATATCTGTGAGAGAGAGGTTTTTGAGCCAATTATGCTAGAGGAGGTTTTTGTATAAATAAAAAAAAATTGGAAAAAAAGAACCTCCTTTAAAAAAAGCTCTAAAAAGTATGGAATAAATGAGAAATTAAGCCTACTCAATAAAACCCTTTTTGAAGTCAGTGCCATATTTTAAACTGGATTATAGAATTTTGCTCACAAATACAAATTATATCTTATGTCTGGATTGGGTCCAAGTGTAAACTATAAGCAACTTAGAATAAATAGTACTGAGTATATAAATTATAAATGCCAGGGGAGGATACCCCAGTGGTAGAATAGGGACCTCTACTGCTGCCTCCCCAAGTTCAATTCCAGTAAAGGAACTTTGGGTAGGGGATGACTATGACTGTGTTGGCATTGCACACCAATGCCCTGGACCAAGATAGCAAATAGCAAAGGCGGTCCATGGAGTTCCTGGCCTATCATATGCTGCACATGGAGGTTTTCTGGATTTTATCCTCCTTTCCCATTCATTTGATTTTCCATCAATTGGTGCGGTATTGTCCCCAGGTTGGCCCACCTCAAATAAATTTAAAAATAAATTATAAATGCCTATTATAAGTCTGTTAAAATATGGGGCCAACTTCAAAAAATGGTTTTATTGAGTAGGCTTAATTTCTCATTTATTCCATACTTTTTAGAGCTTTTTTTAAAGGAGGTTCTTTTTTTCCCAAAAAATTTTTTGAGAAGGTTCTTTTTTCCCCAAAAACCTTTACTCCCTTCTCTTTTCCTCTAAAAAATTAGTGCATTTTTAAAAGTGGCTCTTTTTCCTACTTTTATTAAATATTACTATATTTATATATCCTTTTTGACCCCTTACTTTTTCTCTAAAAATAAAACTCATTGTATATATTTTATATATAGTATCTTATAAACAAATATTCTAATAACTCATTTTATTAATTTAGTTGATATTATTGGGCAAATTATACTAAAGTTACAGATCACCATCTACAATACTCATTTTATTAAATTTAGATGATTTTATTGGTCAACATATGCCAAATTTACTGACCACCATCTACAGTAATTCATTTTATCAGATTTAACTGCTTTTAATAGTCAATCTATGTAAATTTAATGATCGCTCTTAAATTATCACTTTATCAACTTTAGATGAGCTAATTGGTCAAATTATGCAAAAACAATAGCCACCTTTAATGATTTTAGCTCGTCCCGCTATGAGCTCATACTGACTGAATTTTGAACTTACTCCCAGCCATAGGACATATCAAGTGCTCGAAGCTATCGCTTCACCGATGCCGGAATAAAGTTTATCCAGCGATGAACATACTCACACTTGAAATCTATCGCTTCCGAGCCCATTTTATTTACTAAATTGATGGGCAGATACTTGACCAATACTTACAAAAGTAAAATGGGACCTAAGTTGGAGCATCCTCTATTTTTGAAGAAAAAGATCATCCAAATTGGTACAATATTTTCAGAGTTATGCGCGAACAAACATAGAAAAAAAGAAAGTAAAAACATACATACAGGTCGAATTGATAACCTCCTTTTTCAAAGTCGGTTAATGAATGGAATTGGAATAGAGGTTTATCCTACTTACCTACTTGGGATTGGGTGAGATCGATCTAAGAAAGCACTTCAAATCATTACGGATTTGGGAGTGGGATAGGAACGCAAAGGTGGGGTTGACGATGGTAACCGTGAAGATCAGTATCTTACAGATGGCATCCACCCACGCCACAAGTTCCATCTTGAATCCAACTGAGATAAATGCTTGCATGTACTCCGGCACCAACGCCGTCAGATAACAGATAATGATGATGAACAAGGAACGGCGGTGGTTATAAATCTCCTTTTCCCCCAACCCATTGGCAGGCCTAAGAACGGTGGCGGTGTAGCAGGCGATGACTTTACTGTAACACAGCGGAATGATGATCAAAGGCGGCAATGCCACCATCAATATGGCATAGGAGAGGGCACCCGAGAGGAAAGTCCCATCCGCCCACCCCGCGAAACAGAACATGCCCGAGGTAAAGACTAGAGGTTTATTCATGATCTGCTTTACTATGAACAGTAAGCTGATACATGTAACGATCGAGACGCCAGCCAAGATGATGGATGGGTTACGCATCTGCAATCCGCGCACGATGGCGAGATAGCGAACTAAGGACAAGAGGGCAGTGATGTTGAGGGCCGATAAGGAAACGCTCCACCCCACCAACGAGTTGATGTGGCACCAGATGCTGCCATCCTGAACTACGGCGTACCCCGATGTCCACCTCCAGATGCTCCCTCCAAATACGCACACCGCCGACGCCAAATCCAAGCTCGCAATTATCGCCATCAGAACAATATCGAGAGGTTTGCGGTTGAAAGTTAGAAACAATAGTACCCCGTTGAGGAGGATGGAGATGAATGCCAGTATAAACAGTACGACGTCCAACCCGAATATGGGGCTGACATCCCCACGATAGAAATTTCCAATGTTCATCGACTATTGAATTAGCTTAGTCCATAATTATTTTGAAATCGTCGCCTTTTAAGCTCCACCGATCCGTTCACTTCTTAAATTAACTCGGTTAACTTAGATTGGACTCACGATTAGAATTGATATTAAGATTTATAGTTCGCACATTGCAGCTTCCAGCTTTAAATTGAGAATTGTTTTATGATGAGTCAATCAAAATTGATGCAGTTTGAGAATACCCTTTAACACGTTCATGCCCAGCGTGATTCAGTTGAGTTTCTCATGGGGCTCAAATGTATCGACAAATTGAATGCTAGGAAGCGAGAAAAATATTAAAGTTATAACATTGTCCCAATTATCCAAAATCACCACAAATGAGTTTGGACTATTTTAACAAATACTATAATGCACTGTAATATAAATAATATTTCTCGTAAATAAAAAATATAGTGTAATATGAATTTTTAATATTTTTATTTTTATCTAATCTAACCTCTACTCACGCAGCTAGGAACTTTGGTTTGCGTGCCTTTTTCTTACATACTCCTTCTGAGCTCCAATGGTGGTTTTAGGTGGTTTTTTACTACTTTGATTTCATTTAAGATGTCATATTTGAAATTGCTATAAGCGATGCTAAAACTACGAATTGTTCGTTAACGCATTTGTCGCCCCGTCACCCATATTTGGGTGATATGGCGACGAACGTGGTAAATTCGTGTCATTGATGATACTGCAACTGATACTTATTCATAAGATTCCAACATCTCTATCGTTAGAAGTGTACAAAACGGGATCATTGTTAGCTGACCTGATTCTATATTAATGCATGATTGAATCAAAGGCATTTAAATAGAATTCAAGTCAATCCTACTATATATGAAGAAAGGATAATAATATGAAGACTTAAATCCATAAGCCCTTGTCAAACCTTATATGTTGGTTAATGAGTTTGAGATTTGGCTTTAAAGTAGAAACGGTGATTATCCAATATTTTGCAATAAGTTGCCAGAGTGGCAGTTGAGATATCTCCGATTCCTGAGTTAATGGGCTGGCAAAGATTTTCAAATATCCTGGGTAGTTAGAAGTATGATTGCAGGGTGGTGTTTCTTTTATATTTATTTTATTTGTTTAATGTGGGCCATCTGGGTATAATATTGTACCAATTTTAAGGGATTAAAAGGGGAATCAAATTCTGAGGGAAAGGAGGATAAATCCTGGTAAACCTAAATGATCTCTTTCTGCTAAGCATCACTTTTCAATCAATTCAGCCTGATATTTAGCTCCACTAAAGAGATTTACAAAAACTATTAGCAAATATGGTGGGAAACCCCACAAAAGAACCTGCAGGCTATGCCAAATGAGCCAGCACCACCCCCAAACAAAGTAACCCTCAGTTACCCACCTCAGGGTCAACCAGAATCACCCGCTCTCAAGCAGCAGCCATGAAAGCAGGCACTACCCCCCAACCTGGAGCTACTTCAACTAGTGCCAGTTTACCTGATCACACTTCTGCAACCTGCATGCCTAGCAGCTCTGTGTGCGCTGCCTCCCACCAACCCGCTGGGCCCCCTCCAACCAAGGAGGCTATCACCCACGCTGTTTTAATGGCATCTGCTCAGTTGAATGCAACTCAGCCTATCCAGGTATTCACCTCCCTCATTGTGTCAGCTAATTCAGCCCCATCTATTATTGCTGACACCATGTTTCTGGCTCCCTCCATGAGGGGCAATACCCAGCTACCTGGCCCCCAAACCCTCAGATGTAAGGTTGGATTAGCTGCATATTCTGGTTCACTAAGCACCAAATTGGGACAATCTACTCTTCCCAATAGGGATTTAAATGGTTCAGATTTTGAAACTTCACACCAGTTCCAATCTCAACCATCCCATTTAAACCCTATAATCAGCACTTCTCAAGTTGGCACTTTATTTCCATATGCTGAAAATGACTAATTCACCAATCAGCCAGTGAGTTTTACCCACGAAATCACAGCAAATACTTGAGCTGAATTTACCCAAATAGATTGGGATGGTGATGAAACATCGCCCTCCTCCCAATTGGCTGGAGTTAATTCCAATCTGGATGGGCCTCCCCAATTTAGCAAGGCCCAACAAACAACCCCTCAATTTAATATGATACCAGCAACTGCTATAACATTCCAGAAACAAGGGAACTCTGCAAACTTGTCTAAATCACCAGCTCACACTCAACCCACAATTGCAGCCCAAAGCAAACACAAATGTACCAAAGGAGCCACTGGGGCATGGCAAAAACCTCTGGCACCAACGCTACCCAAAGCTGATCCCCATGAAGTGATATTTATTACTGATGTTAAGAAGAAATGGGCTGAAACTAGAGTACAAAAAGCTCTACCTCACTCAACCCTCTCCCACGCAATTCACCTTTATTATGGGCATAACCCTGTTGAATTCTATACAGAGGATTACTTCTCATACTTTGCAGCAATTGTGGAGACATTCCCAATTAACACCACCATCCATGAATCAGTGGAGGGCCACTACATTGATGTGGGCTTCACTGAAGCTGCCCTTGCTGACCATGCTGCCACCCTCCAGGTCATTATTCCACATGGATCTCTTCACATCTCCTGCACACGCTCTCACCTGGAGAAAATTTCATGGGTTACTTTTTCTAACCTACCAATGACTGTTGATCCTGAGTCTCTTAAACTGGTACTCCATCATAGTTTAATAGAGTTTGGGTCTGTTCTTTCAGTGGACTTTAGCATCCCCTCTTACTATGCTCCCACTCAAAGAGCTCACACTGCTAGGGCGTCGTTAATATCCTCCCCCACTGTATTCTGCAACATTGAGGTTATTCCTCATATGGCAGTAGTTGGGGCATGCCCTGAGATCTTTTTTGTCGACCCTGATCAGGCGCGCCCCCGGTGTTCATGGTGTAACGCCCTTGGACACTTATATAGTGGCTGCACAGCTTGAAAACAAGCCCTCTTAGCCACCACCCAGGGGCCTAAACCAGGCCAAAAATGATCCCACGTGGCTGCAGAGCAATTCCACAACCCACACAGTGGGTTCCCATTCAAGACCTGTCCCCTGAGGCCTTACACATAGCAGTTGAAACAGCTAACCCCACTATTGGTATGGGATACCTTCGCGCTCATGCCCCCCTTCCAGTGGGCACCCCATCCAATCTCCCAGAGTCAACTCCCTCTCTCACCAAGTGCAAGGCATCTCCCACAGGGTGCCCCTTGTCAGCCACCCCCACTCAGGGCTCTGCGGCACCCCCACCAACTTCCACCAGCAATTTATTGCATCAACCCTCAGCTCCCAATAGAGCTATGCCCACCAGCATGGACTGGCAACCTGCGGCCCGTGGTAGAAGTGCCACCTCAAAGAGTCCTACCCCAACCCCACAGTCCATTTTGTGTGGATCCTTTGCAGTGTTGGAGGAAGTGAATATAGACTCAGACTCATCAAATGGGGACACCGCGGAGGTCACCATTGAGCACCCTCAGGTCCTTCCCCTGTAACGGAGTGGGGGCAGCATCCTAGGCTGGCTTACTGGGTCCTCCGCCCCCCACCCTCTCTTTCCCCTCAGAACCCTTGACGCTCCTCACAGATTACAGCTAATAGTCAAGCTAAAGGACTCAAAACTAGCCGCCTCACAGCAGCAGGTTTAAGCGCTGGCAACTCCCCAGGACATGGAAGGGAACAGCTATAAGTCCCCATGGCAGCACCCTGGCCCTGCAATCCATCAACGCAAATGGGTTGCGGGACTTTAAGCAGAGAGCCCGCATCCTCCAAAACTTCAGTCAGCACAAATTGACATCGCTGCTGTCCAGGAGCCCCATATCCTTTCCCACGAACAATCTGCATGGAATGAACAGTTTGGAGGCAACTCCTTCTGGACAAACCATGCCGCCCTTATTGTTTTGAATCCCCGGGTTAAAACCCATTATTTTTCACAATATCTAGGTGGCCGCCTCATATTGGCCAAACTCATCACTCCTGACTTCTCCTTCTTCGCTGCAAGCATCTACCTGCCTAATGCAGGTCAGGAGCAAAATTGGCTCTTAGAAGAGCTCGTCTAACTCAATCTCCCACGGAATAAAGTCCTCTTAGGAGATTTCAACACAACCATAAGTCGCGTCCGTGATTCTTACCCCCCTGCAGAAAAGGAACGCCCTGGATCAAATCGCCTCCAGGATTTCCTTCGCCTGAGTGGCTTTATAGATGCGCTTCCACCCTCCGCGTCTGGCCTAGGTTGCATGACTAGGATTCAGTATGATGGAGGAGCTTTCCAGTCAGCGTCACGCATAGATATGGCACTGATTGGCCCCCTGCTAATTGGCCGCGTCTCCTCTCCCATCTCTCGTGACAACCATCTGAGTGATCACAGGTCACTCACCATTGTCCTCACCACCACATTTAGACTGTCGCGTAGGTTCTGGCCTAGGGTTGCCCCAGCTCTTCTCAACAACCCCTTCACTAAGGAGAAGCTGTCTATGATCATCTGGGAGACTCTCACCTCCCCCCCACCCCACCTGCTTGACCACAAGGCTAGATGGGCGGTGACCAAGGAGGGCACTACCCGCGTTGCTTACAACAGTGTTAAAGCCCAGATGACTGCAGCTCGCGCCAGAGTCAAAAGGGCGGAAGCCAGAATCAGACATCTAGAGCGAAACTGCCAGCCTTCGTCCTCTCCCAGATGGTTGGAAGACTGGGAAGCGGCGCAGGAAGCACTCCGCTTGGAGCTCACACTGAAGGAAGAACGGGCAGCAAACTTTACAACATCTCGTTACTATGCTCAATGGGAACGCCCCACCCGCTTCTTCTTTCAGAAACAGAAAGCCCGGTCAACAGCACAGGATATTACTGAACTGAAGATTGACACTACAACCACTTCAGATAAGGAGGAAAACACGCAGGAACTACACCGCTTCTACTCCAGCCTCTTCCATGCCACCCAGGTGGACCCATCGGACATCCAAGACTTCCTGTGGCGGGCTCCAGAGCCGCCCATTGACCCACGGGCTGATGAGGCTCTACTGGCGCCTATTTCCATCCAGGAGGTGATGGAAACCCTTCTAAAATCCCCACGGCTTAAAGCCCCAGGCCCAGATGGAATAACCTTCGAGGTGTACCTTCTGGAACCTGCAGTGATAGCCAGAATCCTCCGCGACCTCTTCGCTGCACTCTTGGTAAATGGCGAGGTCCTCCCCGACTCCAGAGGCTCAATCACGACCCTCATTCACAAGAAGTCAGACCGTGAGAACCTGGCGAACTGGCGCCCCATAGCGTTGATCAACACAGACCACAAGCTCTTCACGAAGCTTCTGGCCAACTGCATCACCAAATGGGTGTCACCTCGCCTCTCCCCATCCCAGCACAGTTTTATTCCGGGGAGGTCGTTATGGGACAACTATAATGACCTTCACGTGACTTTGACTGCTAACTCTCGTAAGGTGAATGGCTTTGTGGCTCTCCTGGATATGGAGAAAGCATATGATCGGGTAGATTGGAAGTATATTGATGCTTCCCTGGCCCACTTCCATCTCCAACCCGCAGCTAGGCGCTGGATATCAGCGCTCTATGACCAGCTCCACACCAGAGTCCTGGCGCCAATGGGTTTTACAGTGGTAGTACCAGTTGGACAAGGTCTCCGGCAAGGGGACCCCCTGAGCCCTATCCTTTTTAACATCACCCTTGACCCCCTCTTGGCCTCGTTACAGGACAAGCTAACAGGGATTCTGGTCCCAGGTAAAGCCCCCACACGCACCATGGCATTTGCAGATGACACTGCCATTGCATTTGGCTGCCCTGGGGATGTTGCCCTCGCTGCTGTGACCATTGAGAGGTACACCAAGGCGTCCAATGCCATGGTCAACACCTCCAAGACAACAGTTGTACAGGTCGGCTCCCCCACCTTCCCCCCACCATTTGGTATTGAACCTGAGCGCGGTACCTTCCGTCACCTGGGCGTTCTCACCAACCAACAAGGAGTTGCGCTAAAAGACAATGAGGACTTGCTCCTTGCAGCAGTTAACTCCAGGATTGCCAGCTGGAACCGGTGGCACATCACCCCCCAGGGTTGAGCTCTGATGGCCAATGTGTTCCTCCTCTCCAAAGTCTGGTTCCTAGCGCACGTCTGCCCATTCACAGATGCCTTTTATACGCGGCTCAATGTACTCCTCCGCTGTTGGATCTGGGGCTCAAAACATCCACCAATGGCCCTCTCAACCATTGCCCGACCCTGCAATGAAGGGGGCCTAGGCTTCTGGACACGCGATCCCACGCCACCACAATCTTCCTGAAGTTCCTATGGCCGATTGTCTGTTGGGACGCGACCCCCATGCCCCAATGGGCGCCCGCCCTCCGCCAGTCAGTGTCAGCAGCTCTGGGTCTTCCTAGAGCATCTCTGACCTCATTAGGGGAGTGGCTCACAAACCACCCAGGCATTCGCCTAAAATCATCCTCATCCCCCTACTGGAAGCAGGCTCTCCTTGCCCTGAAACGAGTAGGCGCGCGGATCCATCATGCCTTCCCATACAGAAGGGAAGGCCCTGGCTTCAGCCCCCGTCGCCATGCAATTGTGCACAATGGACAAGTTGTCACAACTCGCCTCAACCCCCAAGATCGTCCTCCCATCCACTCAAGACTCCTTGAGCTCCTCCCTCCCTCCGTGAGATTTGACCTTAAGGAATTGTGGAAGGATGTCTATCACCCCATCCTGTCAGCAAAGGTGTCCAACACCTTATGGAGGGTGCTCCACTGTTCATACAGGACAGGGGACTGGACTGGCCCTACCTTCCAGCACCAAAGCTGCCCCCACTGTGTGGAGCCTATTGACTCCCACCTCCATCGTTTTTTCACCTGTCCAGGTGTCGCCGCATTTTGGCCAAAGGCCCGCGTGCTCCTCCATGCTCAGCCCTGGTCTGGACACCTTTGCAAGACCTCATGTTCGAGCAGACATTGCCTGGTTGCCACCAACCCCTCCGTGTCCTCGCCTATGCCACAGCCATCTGGACCACCCATAACTCCTTACTTCATGCTGCCTTTGACCAGCAGGTGTGGACCCTTCCACACATGATCACCCACTTTCAGGTACACTTTGAGATGGCCCTGAAGGTCTGCACTATGTCACCAACCAGCCCCGCTCAGTTGTCACTGCAGCACGGCTCTGGCGCGCAAACCCCCCTCCCCTTCCCTAGCCTCAGGCTCTTAGGAGCCCAGGCGTAATTCAATAAACATCAATGAATCCCCAGTTGGGTTGGTACCATCTAGTACTAAAAAAAATCCTGGTAAACCTACACATACAGTATTCTGATAAATCAGGAACTCCACGGACCACCTTATTATTCGCTTTCTCAATTCTAGGCATTGGTGCATAATGCAAATATAGTCATAATCAACCCTACCCAAGTTCATCTACTGGAATTGACTGAGAAAGCAATAGTCATTGAGCCTATAATCTACATCTGGGGGACCATCACCTTTTTAATATTCAAATATATTGAACTTATAAGGTAAATTGAAGGCTAACCATATAAAAATTATTAAAATTTGTTAGATGTTCTTTATACTTGCTTCTTTTGATAAGTCAAAATAAGATATTAAAGAAGCATCAAGATAATTGTGACAGTATATATCAAACAGTTAATTTGATCACCACTAACCTTTATATTCTAGTGCCACCTAAATATTTTATACCCCTATTCATTTTTATTTTGGTGTAATTTGAGATGATATCTGTCAGATATCTTCCCTCACCACTGAAAACTAAGAATGTGGTAGGCCAAATTTAGCCAAAAAGTGGAAATGCTGGCCCTTTGTGATTTTCTGATGCCCTTAAAATTGATTTAAATGATAATGTTGAGAAAATAAGCCAAAAGACCCAGCTAATTTTTGGTGGAACCCCGTTAATCAGGGTAACACTAGTTCAAAACCTCTATGGGCATTAAACATAAAATCTAATGGTTGGATTACTCCAACCTCACCACAGACCTTGGGGAAATTATTGGAAGGCACTCCCCTGACCCCAACAAAGTCCTCCAATTCACCTGTGTGGGGACCCCTCCCCTTTTATAGGCTTGGTAGGGGTCCCCCAAGGTGCAAGAAATTTCTCAGGCAGTGATTAGCTTAAATTTATAAAAATGTTACCTCACGGGTATGTTTGGGCCAATCAGAATTCCTCTTCCTTTGATCCGTTGCCCTGAAGAAAATTACCAAGTTATGATATGTTAACCCCTCATATTTCCTAATTTGGACTAGGTTAAGCTATTTTGAACATATCCCCAAATTCCCCTCAACCCTCAAAATACTTTAAATACCAAATGGTCAGATGTCAAGGAGGATCGTTTTTCATTTAACCCTCACATTTATAATAAAAAATTGTAAAAACCTAATTTTTACAAGTGCTTTAAAAAATTTTTTAATAAATCTTTTTGGAAGCCAGCAGTGTAAAAGCACCAGTGAGCCTAAAACAGCTGGTTTCTCACAAAATGGTGCTCACTACAGGGGACCCCTGTACATCAAAACTAGTTGCTCTTGAAAAGCTACTAGCAAGCACTTTGTACCACCTGGAGGAGCTTAAGCAGCGCTCTAGAGTAAAACCCCCTCTGCGAGACAAGTTCATTCCTAGTGAGGGCAGTATTGCCTCCTTCCTATATGTGTATAAATCTATGATGTAAGGAGCCCCTGACCAGCAAAAAATTCAGTTCATTCTTCCTTGCTTAAACCAAATAGCACAAGAAATAAAGGTTCCCACCATGGTCAACCTCAGTACTTGGGAAGAGGTTAAGCAAGCACTGCATGATGAATTTATTTCTAAGCAGAGTTTGCAGCAATAAAAACAGGACTTTGTGTGCCTCAATTTGCAAGAGGGAGAATCAATCACCTCGTTTGTTGAGCGCTTCTATGATAAGGCTCAACCCTTGTTTCTTGAACAAATCCCTCTTGAAGATGCAATTGCGGCTATCTTAGCTGGCTTGGCATTTCATCCCTTCTTGGCAATGCATCTCACTTCTGTAAAGCGCACATCTAGACCTGTATGAGATATCAAGGAGGCTTTATTAGCAGTTGCAGATATCTATGAGTGTGACCCTACCCAAGGAGCTATGAGCCAAGGTCCTACGCCGCTCCCTGTAGCATCTCCTATGGCTGTTTTCCTTTGGAAACCGGCTTCTATGGAGCTGCCGTCACCCACTGTTTCCTCTTCCCATAACAGTAATCAGTTGGTAAGGGCGGTGATGGGGCAACGCTCCTTTTCATCTTCAGTTCAAAAGACGCAGCTGGTGAAAGCTGTAGCTCCTTTGCCTTGCTCATCTTCTTCAGAATGGCTTTCTCAACTGGCTCCAAAACTGGATCCTAAGACCAACCTGCTCTCCCAGATTCCACAAGTTACACCGCCTGATTCAAAGAAGCACCCAGCCACAAAATGACCCTTAGATGTGGAAGTTAAAGCATCTCCCTCCCAGGTGCTATCCCCTTCAACCTCTCAATCAACTAACTCTAATTTAAACCCCGTTTCCATGAGGCAGCAAAAACCTTCTGCCTTAAAGGTTGAAACTTGGGATGTGATGCTTCCCACACCTCCTATAAAAGCTAATAAAGTGGAGGAGCAACCTCAGGACCTATCATCCTATAAGGGAAGTTCAAATCCTACCCCACTTCCTATGGGCTCCCTAACCTGCATTGATAATCCCTCTGATGATGAGTCTGAGGGGGTGATGAAGATGTTGGTCATTATGTTCTAGGAGCCCCAGATGAAGTGGAGGTATCTGACTAATTAAGCCTGGAGAGAGTGGATTGGGCTAAGATTTCTCACCAAACTTATCTCTGGCAAGTGGTGAGGGGCCTTGAGATTATTGGCACTGCCAGTGATGCTGACCATCTCGTTGCTAAATGTCTCCAATCTACTCAGTGCATTCATACTCTGCAGACTATCCAGGATAAATACCCTGAAACTGCCAAACGACTTGCCTCTACTCTTCATCTAAAAGAGGTTCTTGCTCTTCCCCCTTCCTTGGGTGGTGCTTTAACTAAAGTGGAGGTTGTCATTAATGGTTTGCGGGTTGAGCTATCCTTGACACTGGGTCCCCAGTGAACGTTGTGTCATCTAAGCTTATTAAGAAAATTAAGCTGGCTCCTGACCTCAACTATACCCAAGAGTTTGGAACTGCAGGTACAAACAATACCCACGCTATTGGGGAGTATTCTTCCATGACCATTCGTTTTTGGAAGCTTCTCTTAGCAACCCCAGCAGTGGCTCTGAACAATAATGCCTATTATTTACTCATTGGGACTCAGTTCACACTTGAATATGAAGGGGTTATCAACATGAAGCAGGGTTATCTCTCCTTGCTTAACTATGAAGTTCCCTTGATCCTAACCTGTGAAGAAGTTACCAAAAAAGACTATGCTTTCACCGTTGAGTTTCCCTCTTCCGCCCTAACATTACATCACACCACAGCCAGATAACATACAAAAATGTTGCCTCCTTCAGTGGACGCTCTTGAGGGTATCCCGTTTTATGCTTCAGAAAAGGGTGTAATCAAAGCGGGCGAACAGAGGGTAGTTGATATTAAGATTATCTTACAAATTCCACATAACTTCTTACTGCACTTAACTAGCATTGATGGAGTTAGTCATTTGGAGCCCAGAGTTTTTCCAGGTGTACTTGACCCTGCCTATAAACGACCTATAAACCTTCTGCTAGGAAATTTTACCAAGAAGGATATGGTTGTAAAAAAGCATTAAGAGATCAGAAGGGGTATGTTGATTCCCCTTGAGGAAATAAAACAAGTTCATTTGTATTGGATCTATGGCAGATATGGGGCTACCCACCAACCAATCCATATGTACCCTACCCTCTGTTCAAATCTCGGATGAACTAACCCCAGATGAGTTGGAGAAAGTCCACACCTTATTAAAGACCTATAGCGACATCTTCTATAAATCTGATAATGACTATGGGCACATGAAGGGTTGGACTCATACCATTTATGTTGGTGATGCTTGGCCCATCCGCTCCAAAACCTACCGCAAATCCAAAGTTGAGGAGCTACAGATGCGGACGGAGCTCAAACAGCTGTTGGACGCTGGGTTGTTGGTCCCTTCCCAAAGCTCTTGGTCATCCCCGCTTCTATTGATAAAAAAGAAAAATGGAGGTCTTTGGATAGTGATGGACTACCATAAGTTGAATAACCTTATTAAGAAGGACAGCTACCATATCCCCCGCATTGATGATGCTCTGGCCTAACTCTATGGGTCTAAATACTTTTCCACCATGGATTTGGCTAGCAGGTATTGGCAGATGGACCTTTCTCCTCAGGATCAGGAGAAGTGCGCCCTTATCTGCAGTGAGGGTTAGTTTTAACCCACTCGGTTACCTCAGAAGTTGTGCAATGCCCCTGCTACTTTTCTGTGGGTAATGGATCATATTCTACAGGACCTTAAGCTGAGCTGTGTGATCGTCTACCTTGATAATATCACAGTCTTCTCCAAGACATTCAATGAGCACCTCACGCACCTAAAGGAGGTGTTTCAACAGTTGCAGGACTTTAACATAAAGCTGAAGCCCAAGTGTACTTTTTTCCAAAAAGAAGTTGGATTTTCTTGGGCACTCCATATCCCAAGATGGGATACAACATCTGGAAGATAAAGTCAAAGCAATATCTAAGATGGCTGTTTCCAAAACCCTTCATGATATCCAAGTATTTTTGGGCATGATGAGGTATTACCATCAATTTATTCCCAAGTTCGCCCAACTTAATGAGCCCCTTGTACGTCTCTTGGTCAAATACACCCCCTTCTATTATGCGCTGAACAACAGGCTTCCTTTGAGACTCTGAAGGCCTTATTTCAAATAAGGCCCATACTACGCCACCCTGACTATGGCAAGCCTTTTATGTTGTTTATGGATGCCTCCGATTATGATGTTGGCGCTATCTTGGACCAGCTAGATGAAAATGGAATTGATCATCCCATATCCTACTTCAGTAAAATGCTTTCCAAAGCTGAGCGTAACTACAGCATCACAGAGAAGGAGTGTTTGTCTGTCCTGCTTTCTGTCAAACACTACTGCCCCTTCCTATATGGGACGCCCTTCAAAGTAATCACTGATCACGCCTCTCTTAGGTGGTTGCAGAATATGAAGGACCCCACAAAGCGGTTGCTCACTGGGATCTGAAGCTCCAGCATTACGATATGACCATTGAACATTTGGCAGGAACGCACTACATGAATGTAGATGGATTAACATGACTTCCTGTTCTTCATTTTAGACAATAGTGAAGCTGAGAGACTATACGATCTCCTTATGACTCCTGACGCATGGGATGATGAAGATGAACCAGTACAGAAGATGCTAGCTCGCCATTCTCATAACACAAAGGTGTATAATGGCCATCTATACAAGAAGGTGGGGGTAAACTGGTTACCCTATCTTCAACCTTCAGAGCGTGTACCTGTCATTATGGAATCTCATATCCTCCTAGGACATAGCGGAGTGTGGAAAACCTATGAATGGGTAAAAGAACGTTCTATTTGGAGGGAATCATGGAGACTATCGACAAAGTCTTGAATACCTGCTTAACATGTAAGAAGCAGTACACCTTTAAAACAAAGTAACAATATCAGCCTACCACCCCTCAACAGCCTTTCCACACATTAAGTCTCAATGTGGTTTGTGTAAGTCTTGGGGACCAGCCCCTACAACTGGATAGGGAGCAGCATCCCTTTCAGACCAAAGGGGGGCCAAAGGCCCAAGTGGACCCCCTTGTCGCAGTTGAGTGACCTGGCGCACATGGTTGATGAGCGCTGGGTAACTGCCCTTCCACCTAAAGATATACAAATCTTTCCCCTCCCCCTCCCCAACCTTGATAAAATTAATAGAGGGGACCTGCCAGGAGATTATGCAGGCCAGGGGCCTTGGGTGGGCCCCTGGGACCCCCCACTTACCAGGAAAATTTTACCAAAATCTTGAAGAAACTGCCATCGTAAGTATCAGAGCCCAGCCTGCAGATTCCACAATAACAGAGCTGGTCGGACTGGTTGGGTCCAAGAATCAGAT
>JAKSZP010018076.1:0-15679 GCA_022478985.1 Massospora cicadina
AAGAGAACTCTGATGGCTGATTAGCCCACTGGGCATTAAAGCTTCAAGCTTATGACTACACCATTGAGTATTGAGCTGGGGCAAAACACCAAAAGCTGACTGTCTATCCCAACTACCCACCATTGCAACAATTAGTTGGGCTGGTGATGAGTTGTTTATGAAAATGATCAGTGGAAAGTATCAAGATGAGCCTGAATCCACCCAAAAAAATTATCAGATCTATGAAAAATACAACCATCAAAATCGGGACACTTTATAAGATCATCTAGGACAAAAAGTTTATTTTCCCAAGACCATAAGCCTGACCAGACCTAATAATGGCAGCGCATAAGGCCATAGGGCATGGCGGATTCAAGAAGATAATGAGCATCTGAAGCAATGCTACTACTGGGAGTCAATGCATTTTTGACATCTGAGAAATGCTAGAATGCTGTGCAGAGTGCCAAGGTGAAAAATCATTCCAAACAAGCACGTCTTACCAGCTTGTTCAGCACAACTTTGCCTGGCACACTTTATCTATTGACGTTGGTAGCCCACTCCCAACAAGCAATATGAAGGTCAAGTAAATAATTGTAGCCATCAACCACTTGACAAAATGGGTCAAGGACAAGGCCATTTGGGAAGTTGGAGCAGCAACCACCGCCAAGTTTGTACTTGAAAACATTGTCCACAAACATGGATGTCCCCAGGTTATTCTGACCAATAATTGAACTAACTTTACCGCTAATGTCCTTGCCAAGATCACCCACTAATGGGATTATGAGTTGTGCTTTCAGAGCCCTATCACCCTGAAACTAATGGGACTGTTGAGCGTGCAAATGGGACGTTGGTGAGCATTATCCAGAAATTAACCTCAGCCTAACCATCCAAATGGAGTACTTATCTAAGTTTGGCAGTCGCCTACAATATCTCCTACCATTCATCAACCAGGATGTCTCCATTTCAAGTGTTATATGGTAGACACCTGGCCCTACCAACGCCGCTATATTTGGCCCTAGAGGATCTGGTGAAAACACTTATCCTCAGTACATCGAGAAGCTTGTGGAAAATTTAATCAAACTACAAGCTCAAGCCTTCAACAGTTTTTGCTGAGAAAAAGTCCCAACATCAAACAGAATTAGAGAATTGCTAACCACTTGCTGAATTCAAAGTTAATGACAAAGTTCTATTTTGCAACACCCACAGATCGGGCTAATTGCAAAAGTTAGATTGCATCTGGGTTAGGCCATTTGAAGTGATTGAGAAAACGTGTAAGTTCATATACACAATCAAGGATATTAGGACTGGTCATATATACAACCAAGTCCATGAAAAATTCCTAAGAAGGTTTAATAAGTGGGCTGATTAAGAAAATAAAAAGTTGAAAAAAAACAAAAACAAAAACAAAAAAGTTATAATAATTTTATTCTAATTAATGTTTTAGTTCACACTTGAGGTTGGGGAGAGGATCCAACTTCAGACTCACTGGGCATTTGGGCCATCATACTTCAGATTCATCAGGCATTCAGCCCAAAGTTACCAAATAGAAAACCCAACTCCATGCTCATCGGGTGTTCAGGCCAATGATAACAGACCAAAATAGGCTAATGAGTAATTTTAGGGCTTATGTTCAAGTCAAGAGGGGAGAAATGTCAGATTCTTGTGGTTGACTCAAAATAAACCTTTGACAATCATCATATTGGGCCAATTACCCTTTTAATGCTTGAGCTAAAACCTGTATTCTCACCTTAAAGCCTATTACAATTATATAATTTGGGCTGAATATCTCAATGAAAATTTGATCAAGTATTTTATCAGAGTGATTGGGCCGAATATGCTCACATATTATGGCTGATTTTCTATGCATCAAATCTCAGCAATTGGTCTCAATTATTGGGAACACAATCAACTAACTTTTATACAAAATCATTTGGGACTGACCCAAAGTTAATGTCTGAAAATCCCATGGACCATCAGATGAATGAAAAACATAATCAATTTTCCGCCCTAGGGCGAAATTCATATGTTGATCCACATAATCAGCATGATAGCACTTGCATGGACCGCCTGAAAGGGAGTACCTAGTGCTATCAAGGAGAGGCCTGTTGACATCCTGATTAGGGGTACATCATCTGCTTCAATGGAGGCAAGAATTTCACAGAAGGTGTATTTTGTCAGCAGTATGACTAACTCAAATTCTGAAGATCTTAGGACAATTTTGCATGCTTTTATTGTAATTTTTGTACCTGAAATCCTCCCAATTTTGAGAGTATTTTACCACCAATAAACCTAAGAAAAGGTTTCAGTTGTATCAGTTCATGGGCCGAGCTGAGATGGTATATATCTGTTGAAATTTTGTTCTCAGATGTGTCCAGGAGGTGGCCTAGAGGTATAAATACTGATGCCTGGCCTAATGACCATTATCTAATAAATAGCTTATAATAAAATTATATTTACTTCATCTCTTTCCTGGTCTTCTCATTGAATTCTTTCTTTGTAGAAAGTGTTGACAAGCTGGATGCACCTAATCCACAGATTGTATATCTACCTGCCTCAGAAAAAGTTCCCAAACACAAAGGGAAAATTATGCCTGAAATCAGCTGGAAGAGTAGAGGCGATTATAGTAGGCCTAGTGAGTCTTTGAATGGTCCAGGTACCATAAAACTACAGGCACAATTGAGGATCAATTATTGGAACTTTGACTCAAATAGATGTGTTGGATATCAATAAACCAGCAAATGATCCTCAGATTTTGACATTGGGGAAATCCAACCATTTTATTTTTCATTAATTGCCCAAGCAGGTTTCATAAAGGTGTTACCCCAATTAATGGGGTTCCACCATGAATTGTCCAGGGTCTTTTGGCCGATATCCTTGGCACTATCATTATAATCGCTCTTAATGGCATCAAAGAATCACAAAATGGCTGAAATTTCCCCTTTTCAGCTGAATTTGGCCTAAATTATTCTTATCATTTAGCTGTGAGGGAAAATATCTGACACTGGGCAGAGGGATGGCAGAGGCTGCTGTGGCTGATACCTTGGCCTGTGCTCAGCATTGCTGTTTGCTTTTTTGTTCTTATGTGGACACAGGTTTTACCTGGATATAGCACCCCTGTTCGCCACATGGGAATGTGACGCTATAGTCTACTGTGGGATCACTTTGTCCCTCACCCATTGCTTCTGAGAAATCTTCATTCAGGATAATTCCCTCTCTGGTGGGACTTGTGTGTAGCTTGCGTCCAAACGCCTGACAATGAGTGCATATGGGTGGTGCACTGTTAACTGTTACGTGGAATGGTTGAGTCTGTTGTTCATTGATGGTGAGTGTCGCAGTGTGTGGGATCTGAGTTAGGTCCTCAGCTACACCTGAGAACAGGGTGATCACTGCATCGCCTTACCTGTTCTGAGTTCAGGCATCAGTAAAAAATTTTTGCATTTCAAAGGAACTGATTTCCCCATAGCTTTGGAGTCCTGCTTTGAGATGACTCTTGAGGGATTTCACCCTTGATGGTCATAGGGAGGAAATCAAAATTCAATAAAATTTGATTTGATTTTGTACATCACATGAACTTGGTTTTGACCACCCATTGACCCTCCAGGAGGTTGATCACCATGCACACCTGTGCAGCTGTGTCTGCTGCTTTTGCTGTTTTGAACCTGAGATCCAACCAACTATGGGTCATTGAGTGCAGTGCTATGTACACTACTTCTGGAAAGTGGGTGCATACATCCCCACAAAACTTCTCCCAGAGAGCAGTTGAATTAATGTCCAGGTAAACTCAGATCCCAAATTTCACTGATGACAGTGGCTGTGAGTGGGGTGTTAATGTACTGGTTACACTTGGTTTGCATTCCAAGATTTCCAGTAAAATATTCACTGCAGTTTTCTTGTTTTTTTCCAAGCAATCAGTGTCCCCATGGCATTTTTGAACTTTATGCAGTGCAAACATCAAATCTGTGCTTTTGCCACATTTTCCCAGCCCTTACTCAGCATTAGACGCGTACTCATCTCCCCTTACTGATTATCAAACTTTCTCTGTCTTGAATCAAATCGGTTACAATTTCTGATTGCAACGGGAAAGAAAAAGTTTTTATGAAGATCAGCTTAAAAAACTACATAATTTTGCCATATGATTTATTATTTCTTTTATCAAAATGATCTAATTAACTCCAAGTCTTTCTGATATCAGGGTATCAGGCATAAGAAAAATAACAATAAAACAATCCCTATAAGAAGACCTGATGAGTAAACCTAACAAAGGGATCTTAGAAAACACCCAGTTTATTATACATACAAATCGAATAGTAGTGATGCTCAAATTAATACTAGAAAATCTTGAATCTGATCGATGCCTCGATACCTTGGGATAAAATTGTTAGTAAAATTAAAAAACATTAGGAAGTGAAGTGGCATCTCCATTGGATAACTTATGAGGCTGCATATGAATAGTACCAGTAAAAGGGTGATGAATCCATAATCTGATCAAAGATTGACTTGATTAATACAAGATCTTATCAAAATGGACCATTCAAAGCGCAAATACACTATAAAAATTATGCAAAAAAGGAATTTAATGATCCAGATCTGGTACTATTAGAGACTCCATTCTGATAGCCCCTTTAACATTATATTGTTTCCTTTCCTTATGGGTACTATAATGTTAGAATTAACTTATAAATATTTCTAATCTATATACTAAAAAGATGACGCTGTTATCCAAACTTTTTTTTTTTTTTTATTCGAGGTGGGCCGACCTGGGGACGATACCGCACCGATTGAGAGGAAATCGAAATGAATGGGAAAGGAGGATAAAATCGAAAACCTCCATGCGCAGCGTATGATAGGCCAGGAACTCCATGGACCGCCTTTGCTATTCGCTATTTCGGTTCGGGGCATTGGTGCGCAAGGCCAACACAGTCATAATCGTCCCCTACCCAAAGTTCCTGTACCGGAATCGAACTCGGGGAGGCAGCGGTAGAGGTCCCTATTCTACCACTGGGGTATCCTCCCCCGCTGTTATTCAAACTTTTATTTGGTGTTTTAACTTCAATAAGTCCCTTCTCCTTCTTACCATAGGATGGATACTCTACTTGATGGGACTTAAAGGAGTCTTAGCCACCCTAATTAAAATAAATAAAATATTTGTGAAAGCCTTAAATATAAAGCAATTGTTGACTGTCACGCTTTTTGGGATTAGCATCATCGAGCATCTCAAAAATGGAAGCCCTACATAGTCCCAAAACCTCAATTAAACTTTAATATACCTTACCAAGTCACTAAAGTCCTACCCTATGGAAACTACAACTTGGAAACTCTCAACTGAACTCCAATAAATCTACTATCAACTGTAAACAACTTCAGGTTTATCTTATAAAAATGAATTGGGAGTGCCATTGTTATAGTGAGATATCGGAATCAGGGTGAGAATATCCCTCGCTTTACCCTTAATTTATCTAATTGAAAATTTTTACACCCCCAAAACCCTTCGTTACTTTAAAAATTAAAAATTGATCGCTATAAAAACTTGATCATTTTCTACTACAAGGTTAAGCTCTTCAGTATCAAGTTTTCCTCGACGCTCCTTTTATTTAAATTAACATTACTAGACGCCATTCACGGCTTTTAAGCCTAAATCCCCCACTGAGCCTGGTAACGACAACTGACCGCCATGTCAGATATTGGCAACATTTGAGGGATTAGCAACACCCCAACTCGTGATGGAACTGAAAATCCGGGACCTTAATGACACCACTCACTCCCAACTTAACGCTTTGCCGACCGAACGAATTGCGTCTGAGTGTAAGCTAGCCACCGCACTTTTTTAACAGCTAAGAATGCAGCTATTGCCAAACGGGGAGATCTCCCCGATCGGTCAGCAAAGTGTTAAGATTAAATTTTGAAACAGGGTTGCCAGCGTCAACGTCAGATGCCAAGTTGCAAATATCTACTTTAACTTTACCTTCGATGCCGTTGCATTACCTCTGCAAATGGAAATACTCGCTCCAATAGCTAACCCTATTAAATTCTAGACTACGGGTGGCAGTAAGAGTTAAAAGTGAGTTCTAGAACTTGAGATTGCAGAATCGTTTTTTGTGGCCTGTTCCGACGGTTGACGTATAAGTTAAAGTTGAATAATTCTATTTATAATTTGAATTAAGGTTACCAGCGCTTTTTCTAGATTTGTAATAAACTAAAAGTCATGCCCTTAATAAACGGTAAGGATGGATTTGGTGCGATATAGTTGGGGTTGTAATTAAGATTGATCTTTGTGATTGAATATTAAGATGATCTTGGGTTGGGACCATCTAGTACTAAAAAAAATATTAAGATGATTGAATAGAATTCGGGTGCAAGCTAACTGTTAAAATGGGATTTTGAATGGAAGTTCCAAATGAGATTAAAATTAAATTTGAAATCCGAGAATGGTTCCAGCAATTCCGTCGTTTTCGATCCATTGAATTTTATTACCGCTTCGGTGGATAAGTCAGCTTTAGATAAAAATCATAGTGGGAAGTTGAGATGCTCGGGGAAACAAGCAGGTAAAAAGGTAGCAATTTTATGATGTCATAAATAAAAAAACCGGATCCACGAACCCTCAGTCACGGGTCGACTCGCGTCAACTCGTATGGAGCGCGAATGCAAGCAAGGGGGATATGCACATGGATACTTTAACTCATATAGGAGTGATTGACTTATTTAAGCAATTGCGGACGCATACATCTTATTAATAGCCATTAATTGACCTGCTAAACATATGCTGATCGAGTGATTGTGTTTAAAGAGTGCATGGCGAATGTTTTAAAAGCGTAGGGAATTGGATTTTAAAATATGGTAACCTATCATCCAGTTCTGGTGTGACAATGCAGATTTGGCTACTACACCTTCTCTTTATGAGTTTGTATGTAAGCTACATTATACATTCAAACTGGAGTTCGTTCGCAGGTCATATTAGGGGAGTCCCTTCGAGTACAAAGCCAAGCCATATTATGAGGATCCCTTTGATTAAAAAGCCAAAGGTTTGGAATGATGCTCCCCTTCACGACTCGGAGCCCAAGAGATTGGTTCATTACGCAGCCATGGCCTATTGCAAAAGGCAACGTATTTTTGATATGAGCTGCCGTCCCTGCAAGAAAACATCCAAAAATGCGAGCGTGGTTGCAGTTACTGAAACCGACATGGATGCCCACGCCCTCATCATGATCGACCATCGGCTGAAGGAGATTGTTGTATCGTTTAGGGGGCTCATCTCCTTAACTAACGCCCAAGCCTCCTTTACCTTTTTCCGTTTGGATTTTGAAAATTACTCGCGCATAAATAAGACCCGACAAGCTGGTATAAGTGGGGCATCCGTCCACGCCGGGTTTAAAAAGACCGCCGACTCATTAAGGATACCGATTATTAAGAATCTTGGTAACTTATTAGCCCAATACAATCAATATCAGGTGAAGGTGGTGGGCCACTCTCTCGGGGGTGCCGTAGCAACTTTAATGGTCATATACATTCATCAGGACTTAATGATCCCCTTCTCGCAATTAACCCTCGTTACTTATGGCCAGCCCCGTGTTGGCAATGTCGTCTTTGCGAGGTGGTTCAACGATCTATCGCTCACCGCCTATCGTGTGGTTAACGAAAACGACCCCATCCCTCACCTTCCGAGCCAATTATTGGGATATTCGCACACAGGGACCGAGATGTACATTAAAGATGGCATCACCTTTAGGTGCCCACCTGAAAACAACCTCGAGAATCCGAAGTGCTCAAATGACCGCATCCCTCAAGCTGATAGCAGCGCCCATTTGAACGCTTGGGGGATTAGCCTTCAAAAGGAGGCGTGTTAACTTTTAAATCTACCATCACAATCATCCCATCCAAGTTTTTTAATAAAGTTCATCCAATTTAAAGCGAGTTATTTAAGACCCAAACTTAAACCTATAATTCTATATACTACTCATCCTCTCCATGCTCATTTTATTAGCATCATCAGATTCAGTACCAAATAAAAAAGTCACAATGATTTCAACCCTCCAGAAACCTTTCAGCAGTCGACAAACCAACATAACCATACCCTATTTTACTAACCATGGCCAAATATGGTTCAACTTCATTCTTATTTATTCAAGGTAGGGGCCATGGGACCAACACTATTGATAATAACATATAAAATAGTAAAAAAAATTAAACCTGCACAGGAGCCCTGAGTCCCTAGGACAGCAGTCTAACTGACATGGTCCCAGTCATCTGGGATAAGGGGTATAGGACAGGGGGCAAGGCTGGATGGTCTTGGGGTATCATCCTAATTTTGCAGATATGGTAATAAGTGCCAACTTCCAGGAACCATGTATTTTTCCATGGCTGGATCTGGCAGTATCATTTACATAGTGTTGAGAATTTTTTATTCTTAATAATAGGTGACTCTATTAGTGTGCTAGGACAAACAGTATGAAGACTGCTGGCCTTTCCTTTTTTATAATCATCAGTGACCTTTCCCTATAAATTTGCAGAGCAATCCACTAACCCATCAGATCAACAACTTTTCCTTCTGAGGCTTGACCACTTATTATAGCTTAGAGATCCTTTTTTAGGACTTGTCCAACAATTGTGGTTCAACAGCCTCTATTGATTCCCTCAGGGTTTCTCCCCTTCAATCTTTCCAGTTTGGCATTGTTATTGCTAGTTTCCCAAGTTCCTGTAGGGTTTCCATTTAGTTCAGGGTTGAAAGTTAGTTGTGCTGACTACTCCAGGTGTTTTATCCCAGCACCTAAACTCTGGGGATCTTGAGCCCTACCTCTATCAGCTAAGCAAAACTCTCACTAAAAGCTTAATAAAGATGGGCAAACAAAAGTTTATATTTTTATTAAGAGGGAGATCAAACTATTTATAGGTATTTCTTGCATATTCTCATCATTAGCAGTTATTGCCAGAATTGTCAGCACTCACTGGCAATTATCCCTGCTTAGCATTCATCAGCACTCTCACTGGTGATACTCATCATCTTTGAATGTCCTGATTACATATCCTTGATTTGTTATAACCTGAATTAATTAAATATGTTGACATCCTTGGCATAAGTCACTGGTATCAAATTTAACCAAAATGCTGTTAAGGATTATTATCATTACTCTCATGAAGTTAAAATAGTGCTTCAACTTATTTAATTACTACTAATGGTTTGACATCCTTGGTATTTAGTTGCTGGTGTAAAATTGACTAAAAAGTCTATTGGAATCATTTACCAATACTCTCAACATCAAAGTTAAGTAATTTGCCATACTAATTGATAATATTAATTATCTTGAAATCCTTGGCCTCAATCGCCAGTGTTAAGACCTACCAAGTTCCTATCAGGGATGATCTCAGATACTTTCTTGATACTGCGGATCAAGATGGCTAAACCCAACTGAATGGGGAGCACAAATTGGGTTATTATCATTAAATATATATTGAAAATGGCAAACTAATTGGCAATCATCCTCAATTTATTATTATACTAATTTCATTAATATGTGAGTAATATCAACTGGTTAAAAATCAAACATATGGCATAGATCCAAAGAACCAACAGTGGAAGCTGCAATTTAAATGAATATGGAGGCGTGTTGGACATTCTCCTTTTTGATCTAAGAAAAAGAATGTTGGAGGTATTAGTGTTCCTGATTCTGCTACTATGATTGGCCCATCACCTGCCCAATTTTTAGATAATAATGTGGATATCAATGATATGAGTACCCACAGCAAAAAGACCTTAGTGGATTCTCGGTGAAATCCTAACAACCAGAAAAATACAATTTATCATAAAAATTGGCTTAAAAAGGTAATAATTAATAATAGAAATACTCCAACTCCTTGGTTGAATTCAAGGAGTATAATATCACATGGATTGGAACCTCCGCAAGGCAAGAAGATTCTACCAGTTGATGATTGGGTGTGAATTAACCAAACATTATCATCTGAGTCTAACCACCACCAAGGTGCAAAGATTTTACTTGAGGATGATAGGGTAAAAATTAGCCAATCATTACTGTCTGAGTCTGACCACTGCCAAATTACCCAATCATCATCATCATCATCCAAGTTTGACCACCGCTGAGGTGAAAAGATTTTACTTGCTAGTGATTGGATACAATTCATCAAATTGTTACCCCACAGGTCAGTTTTGCCTTTGAAAATTTTTTATCTTCGATCTGATAGGCCAAAAGCCTATATTTCCTAATTTAGATAACTGAGCTTTGCATTCTTTTGCCTCAAATACCCCTGGTCTCAAAAGTTGAACTAGTTTAAATAGGAAAAACTAGTATCAAGAAAGGGACCTTTTCTGGTTTTGCCCTGCCTGAATGATGAAAAATATAAAAAATTTTAATAAGTGTCATTTTATACTTTTATTAAAAAAGTAAATATCTTGTTTTAAAATATTATTTGTGGCATCCATTGGTGGATCCCACAAATTGGTGCTCACTACAGGGGTCAAGCCCCTGAATACTTTGATAAGTATTAGGAAAAAAATGGAGAGTGTCACCTGCTGGGTGTGGAATGAGGAAGGGACTAAAGAAGAAGAACAAATTGAGCCCATATTAATACCTGAGTCTCATTGCATCACTTGGCCAGCCACTGAAGCTGTAAGAGACCTTACTCATGGCATCCTTAACCCAGGCAACATTGCATCTCATGAATGAGCGTCATTGGTAGAGGAACGCCACTTGTTTCTCTATGAGACTAGTGTACTCCCAGAGACCTATGGTCAGCTTATAATTTTGACCACCTATGTCCACAAGTTTGCTCGCCCTGCTTTGGTCCATATGATGCATCTCTTAGCCAGTCATCATGAAGAGCTTCATCGACACCTAGATACCCATGCAGCTCTGAATTCAGCCTATGAAAAGTTGTATCAACTGACCTCTGAACATCTTGGGGCAGTTAAATCTGGTGTGGAAACTAATCGCAACTTCATCATACAGCTGTATGACCAACTTACTACTATGGATACTGGGATTATAAAGTATGTCGAGGAGGCCATGAAGATATTCTGGGATGAACTGAACGCATCCTCCACTAGCACCCACTCGTTGTTGGAGGAGTTTGCTAAAGAACTTGAAAAGCAAAATGCGCAAATGTGTCATGACCTTTCAGCTCATGACTCCGCCCTTCAAGAGAAATATGAACAGCGTGTGGCTGTGGTGGAGCAACAGTTAATTAAGGCCTTTTCGTGTGTGGATGAGCTTGAACGCCATCTGTCACTTGAATTATCTAGCACCACCGCCATCCTCGCAGCCAAGGTTATTCAGCTAGGAAAGGAGCTAGCTCTCAAAGCTTCATTGGAAAATACTCAATATTTGGCATGTCGTCTGACTGAATGCAAAATCGAAGCAAAAGAAATAAAAGCTTCACTGGAAATCCCTGTGCTGTTGAAGGAAGTATACAGCTGATTAATGCAGATCAAGCGGAAGTATGAACAGATTAAGGAGGGGGTACAAGGCCCCAGCTCCCACTCTTGTGACGATGAAAGATGTAAACAAATGAAAGAAGAGCTGAAGAACTGCGTAAAAGCCGTGAAAACCACATAATTTAAGCCTAAGCTCAATGGTGTCACAACTTCGTTTTCAAGTCTCTGCAATGGAAACCTGAGTGGAATACTTTGAAACTCATAAATCAGGGATCGAAGCTCAACTAAGACTATGCAAAACTGGGCTTCTAGAAGCCCTCTCTAAAATGGAAACCCGGCTTGAAGCCATGCAGGATCAGTTCAATTGCCTTTCATGGACCTTTAATCAGTTGAGCTACCGCTCTGAAACCCCAATAACAGAAGCTCCAGCGATTCATACCCTTACTGGGGGTGATTCTAGTTCATTCAAACCAACGTTTAAAGACAAGTTTATCCCCAGCGAGGGTAGCATTGCTTCGTTTTTATACGTTTATGAAGCAGCTGTGGAAGGGGTGACTGATCGTCAAAAGGCCAAACATATTCTTTCCTGTTTGGGCTGCATGGCACAAGAGGTGATGGTCCCACATATGGATGCTCTTAGCACCTGGTCTGAAGTTAAAGAGGCTCTCATAAACACGTTCAGCTCAAAACAAGCTTTAAGCATGAAAAAGCAAGCCTTTATGTGTATGAGTATCTAAAAAGGTGAGTCAGTGGCTGCTTTTGTGGAACAATTCTATATGGAGGCACAGATGCTGTTAACTTCAAAAATGTTGACTTTGGATGATGCTATAGCCGCCGCTTTGACTGGAGTGGCTTCTTACCCATCGCTAGCAATGCACATCACCTCCATTAAACGCTATTTCTATACCATCCAATGCATCAAGGAAGCGTTAATGGATGTCGCTGATTTCCATAAGCCCAAAATTCCACATGGAGCAGTATCTCGTCCTCGCATTTTAACCATTGAGGATTCAAAGCCTAAGCCTCAAGCCCTAGCTATTAAAGACAAGAAGGATCCCCTTCAGATAATGGGCTCTGAAGCACAAAACCCCAAAGCCAAACGTTCTGAACGCCCTCAGTGTGAATACTGCAACAAGTTCAGCTACATGGAAGCTATGTGCTGGAAAAAGAAAGCTGATGCCGAGGAACAGGAGTAGGGAAAAGAAATGTCAGCATAGGGAAAGGCACACCTATTGCTGACAAATCTCATGTGCCTAACTCATTTAACCAACTTATGCTATTACCTCATGTTACCAATACCTCAGGGGATGATTCTGAGGGGGATACAGATGAGGTTGGCTATTATATTGTAGGAACCCCTGCTGAAGTGGAAGTTCATGATCGCTTGAATGCTGGAGGAGTAGATGAGGCCACCATACCTGAAGAAACATATCTCTGCCAAGTTTTAGGGGAGCCAATTGACATCAATACCACCAGCAATGCAGATGAGGTGCTGTCTCATCTTATTTGCCCTATCCAGCATGGCCATACCATGCAAGCCATCCAAAAAAATTACCCTGAGATTGCATGTAAACTAACCTCCAATTTCCATCTCAAGGAGGTCTCAGCGCTATCGCCCCCTCTTGGAGGGATACTTACAAAGGTCAAAGTGGTGATTCAAAAAGTTCAGGTGATGGCCATTCTAGATACAGGCTCCCCAGTGAACGTAATCTCCTCCAAGCTGATGAAAAAGATCAAGCTTGCACCTGACTTGGAGTACAACCAAGACTATGGAACTGATGGTCCTAACAACACCCGCGCACTGGGTGCTTACTCGTCCTTTCCCATTCATATTGGGAAGCTTATCTTATTGGCCCCCGCAGTAGCTTTGGAAAAAATGATTATGAGATGCTCATAGGTATGCAGTTCATGATTGAATATAATGGCATTATCGATATGAAACAAGGGATCTTGTCGCTGCTTAATTATGAAGTTCCCTTAATTCTAGCCAATAACAGACCCAGCAAGAAGGAGTCCTCCTGCATAGACACCAACCTCACAAAAACAGCGACTAAAAAAGGGTAGGCTGGTGATAAGCTCTGCACCCCCCTTTCTACTTCTCAAGTGGATCATAAGGCATTACACTACCATAACTGCAACACCCCTACCAACATTCTTGAGGGGGCAATGTCAGACATTCTCCTTTTTGATCTAAGAAAAAGAATGTTGGAGGTATTAGTGTTCCCAATTCTGCTACTATGATTGGCCCATCACCTGCCCAATTTTTAGATAATAATGTGGATATCAATGATATGAGTACCCACAGCAAAAAGACCTTAGTGGATTCTTGGTGGAATCTTAACAACTGGAAAAATACATTTTATCATAAAGATTGGCTTAAAAAGGTAATAATTAATAATAGAAATACTCTGACTCCCATGGTCAAATTCAAGGAGTATAATATTGCACAGATCGGAACCTCCACAAGTCAAGAAGATTTTACCCATTGATGATTAGGTGCAAATTAACCAATCATTATCATCTGAGTCTAACCACCGATGAGGTGCAAAGATTTTACTCAATGATGATAGGGTAAAAATTAGCCAATTATTAATATCCAAGTCCGACCACCACCAAATTACCCAATCATTATCATCCAAGACTGACCACCACTGGATTACCCAATCATTACCATCCGAGTTTGACCACCGCCAAGGTGAAAAGATTTTACTCGCTGGTGATTGGATACAATTCATCAAATTGTTACCCCACGGGTCAGTTTTGCCTTCAAAAATTTTTATCTTTGATCTGATATGCCAAAAGCCTATATTTCCTAATTTAGATAACTGAGATTTGCATTCTTTTGCCTCAAATACCCCTGGTCTCAAAAGTCAAACTAGTTTAAATAGGAAAAACTAGTATCAAGAAAGGGACCTTTTCTGGTTTTGCCCTTCCTGAATAATAGAAAAAATAAAAAATTTTAATAAGTGTCATTTTATACTTTTTGTAAAAAAGTAAATATCTCGTTTTATAATATTATTTATGGCATCCATTGGCAGATCCCACAAGGCGCATCAATGCTTCAACCTTGGTGAGGAAAGCCTTGTTGATAGATTTTAAAATGATGATATAGATGGACCACAATGCTGAAACTGCTATCAAGGCTCTGAGCAGTGAGGGGAATTGGAGATAGCACCATCATAGTAAAAGGATCACCGGTAGGGTACAATATACTAGGTGCAGGAAGCTGAAAAAGATGGTAAACATTCCTCCAGGTTACCCTGGATGTGGGATAACCTTCTATCCTATGGATGAGAGTATTATGGCCACCACAGATGGGACAAAGGTGAACAGGAGCGTTGGACCTACCTTCAGTCTGATATGACCTTGTAAGGCATATCCATATGTGAGCTCTAATTTTAGGGTGGAGTAAGGGGTGATGAGTATACTCCCACATCTTCTTCTGCTCTTGTGTGTAATAAGGGATATTCAATTAATCAAACGAATCAATTCTTGCTATAGTGACCTTATCCTTTGGGCAGAAGGATACTGGACTCATAGGCACATTATTAAAAAGTTGGAGGTAAGATGGGGTAGCCCCTTGTATAATGGGTAGCGGGTCAATGTGCTAGAAGCTCCAGAGGAGTGCTTAATAACCAATAGAATACCTTTAATTTGTGGTTCAATGCGATGGGGGGCTATTGCATTAAAATAAGAGGCTATATAATATGTCAAATTATTGGGTGCAATAGGTTTTGCCAGCCCTAGGGCTCATGCAAAGTTGCATCTAGCTGCCGCCCAATAAAGACCATTTGGGGTAGGTAATGTTACTTAAACAATCCATCTGTTTAAATTATGGGTGGTTGATACCAGTCAATGAGGCCCATGCGACCTGAGCATGGGCCAAGTAGTTTTCAATTTGGATAGGTCCCAGTTGCCCATCCCAAACCCATAGTTGCAATATAGCCCTCAGTGAGTTAAAAAGGCATTAGGAAATGGTATGGTAAGGACAATGTAATATATTTTTTAGAGAATCGGGGTATTTGCTAATACTACTTTCCCCACAGATCTGTTGTAAGGCCATGGTGACTAGCTGCATGGCTTGAGATACTGTCAGAAAATTGACTTTGGGCTCTGCTAGTTGGCAGGTTAACCAGTATGAAGACTGGTCAGCCCTTGCCATTTTGCCTTAGGCGTCAGGGCTAGCAGCACCAGCTACCCCTTGGCGTGTCACCCGCGCCATTTTGGGGATCCCCTATACTCATTCCCTAAACAACGAAATAAATATAAACTTAAATCATAATAAGAATGAGCAAAGGGAGCTATCTATTGAGAAGGAAG
>JAKSZP010018077.1:0-15625 GCA_022478985.1 Massospora cicadina
CATATCAATTGAGATTTGGGTGTTGAGCCAGCGTTTGGCTGCTCTGGCAGATAATTTGTGGTCTCACCATATAGCCACGATGGCTGGCTTAATACCTTTAGAGACCCACTGAGTTATCGTAGAGTATGGAAAGTGGAGGGCCTCCCATTTGTTTGACCTTGCAGGTGGACACACCTCAGCGCACTAACATGTCTGACTGGATTGGTGTAAATTTTACCAGGGCCCTGGCCGCCGACTTGGCCACTGTCAGGACTTATGCCCCTTTCAGTAATACTTTTAGTTTTTTAGCTGAACTCTCTTGGGTGTCCGATCCCTCAGATTTGGTCCCTGATATAGTTTCACCCCCACCTTGGTTGGTCCCCAATGGATTGTATTAGGTCAGTGATTGGGTTCAGGATTGGCTGTTGATGCATTGTTGATCTAGGGCTCCCCCGTCAGCATGACTTCGTCGAGGGATTGTGCCTGGTAGCGTATTGGGGATCACGCTTGATGAATTTCTCATGTTGCCAAATAAATTTTGGTTGGGAAGATTTGCCCCCCCAACTGGGTCTTTTCAAATTGGAGCCTGACTTGTTCTTCACTTGAATACCCCGAGTGGATTTGGTAAGTTTCTCCATGTTGGTAAAAAAACTTTTTATAGCTTGGTTCTGTTGGTTTGAGCTGCAAATTTTAATCATTTGAATCTGAGTCAGTTTTGGATCCCACCAATACTTCATCCAGGTTTTTTGTTTTATCAGCAATAATTTTCTCGCCCTGCGACCCCAATCCCCTCTGCTGATTGAGGTTCAATGTGGAATATTCTCAACTCTTCTGTTCTTGGCATTGGGCCTCGCTCCCAAAAGGTTACTCTCATCATCTGGGTGTCGGTGGTTATCAATCCTAGGAGTTGACCCCATCATCCATGCTAATTGTTAGGGCCCTGTGACCCATCAACACGTTTGCACATTTCATCATCGTTTTTTCACCAGATTGTTTCTTGACATACACATGTTAAATTGCCCTTCCCCATTTCTAGTCATGTCAGGGTTTGGGCCAGCGGGAAGGTCATCAGATGGTATGTCCATCGTAGCATCCTTTGTATTATTATTAAAAATTAATATTGGTGCAGGAAAGTCGTCGTTTGATGTGCTGCGCACAGACAGGCGGATTGACTTCCCTACGGGGGGGGGGGGGGGGGGCTTGGGTAATTGGCCTTTGTTCACTGCTCTATATAATTGCAGTGCGCTCTGGCAGTTGATTGCTCTCTCAAACTTGTTCAGTTCACTTTTTTCTTATAAAAGTGATATTTGTGAGAGAGAGGTATGAGCCAATTATGCTAGAGGAGGTATTTTAAAATCAATTGGACTTTTGATTCAAAGTTTTGATTTAGATAAACTTGTTAAATACCCAAATGACCACTAACCACTTAACAAAACCACTTAAAATATCAAATCAGCTGAATATCAAACTGCTCAGCTGTAACAATATAGCAAATACCATCAAAGTATATATAGGATTTTCACTTGTTACATATAAAACTTTTATTTTACTATCAAAATAATATTTTTTAAATTTATAAACCTTCTCAGGCATGCACACAACAACTCATTAAAGTTTCATCAAAATTAGATGAATTGTATAGGAATGCATTTGGGACAGACATACAAACATACAGACATTCATTTTTATATATATAGATAATCATCTACACAAGTTTGCTTAGTTTTATTTTATTTGTGGGCTGACCTGGGATGATACTGCACTGATTAATGGGAAATTGAATGAATGGGAAAGGAGGATAAAATCTGAAAAACTTCCATGCATGGCGTATGATAGGCCAGGAACTCCATGGACCACCTTTGCTATTCGCTATCTCAGTTTGGGGCATCAGTGCGCAATTCCAACACAGTCATAATTGTCCCCTACCCAAAGTTCCAGTACCAGAATTAAACTCGGGGAGGCAGTGGTAGAGGTCCCTATTCTACCACTTGGGTATCCTCCCCTTGACCTTAGAAAATTTTAAAGATATCTAAATATATAGATATAGAAAAGCTTAATGTCAAAAATCTTTAAAATGGTTGTATGTAATTATTATAATAATCTATATTAAAGTAAGCTAAATAATAGCATTATTTCTATATAATTTAATGCAACTTATAAGTATTATGAGTTATCAGCATACTTCAAAACAAATTTCTTTTAAAATTGCTGCCTCTTTTATGCTCATAAAATTAATTGCATAATACACTACACACATAATGAGCTGCCTGCAAAAATCTAAAATTTGGTGTCTTTAGCACTCTTCAGTAACATAACAATTGAAAATTTTTTAGTGGTAATAATGCTTACACATTATCTGAGACTGTTTTTTTAAATATGGAGTGCATGGATATACATCCTGCCTATTAGATGTTTTTTAACAAAGAAGCACACATAAGCATTTATACTTAAATAAAACTTAATATTGATATAGTAGCTTGCTCATATTTTTTACTATGAATATTTACTAATACTTGAGTTTATCCAGATTTTCCAAGTACTTGGAGTAGACACTTGAAATGGCAACAAGAGTTTGACTGAATAACCTAAATACAAAAATGAATGGTCTAACTTATAAAATGAAATTTTACAGATTATCATGGTATCTAAGGAGATTTTGCTATATATGAAGCATTGTGATGCTCTGAATAATTTTTACATTATTAGTTGTGATTATAAATAACTAAAATCTTACAAATACTGTATATTTTTTAATAAATAAACTAACCATAATTACTTACAAGTTATACTTATAATGTAACATATAAGAGAAGATCCTAATACTGTAGTAGTGCATGTATAATTTTTTTCAGTATGATATCTTACTATACTGCCATGACTACATTTTAGAGGGCTTTCATGCGGTTTTAGACTAAAAAGCTTTTTCTTAAATTTTAAATTATGTCCCCTATATCACATCACATTGATATGTACCAATAACCATATATAGTGCATGCTGCCTTATTCCTACCATATTGAAGCTTTCTCATGCTTTCAACTCTTCTCATAGACTTAAAGTCAATTTCATTTCTGCTTTTGACATGATATATGTCTTATGGCTGGGGGATAAGTTCAAAGTATGAGATCATAGCTGACAAGCTTAAATGATTATGAGTTGTGGATTATTTTTGCATAGGTTGACCAAAAAATTGACTAGATTTAATATTTTAAAATGAATTATTGTAGATGGCGATCAGTAATTTTATTTTGACATGATATATGTCCTATGGCTGGGGGTATGTTCAAGTATGAGATCATACCTGATAGCTTAAATTACTATGGGTGTGGATTGTTTTTGCATAGGTTGACCAATAAAATCAACTAGATCTAAAATGAATTTTGTAGATGGTGATCAGTAAATAACATAGAGTGACCAATTAAATCAACTAGATCTAAAATGAATTTTTGTAGATGGCAATCAGCAAATTCACTATAGATTGACAAATTAAATCACCAAGTAATATTAAAATGAAAAGGTATTATAGATAGATATCTGAAAGATTACCATATAATTGACTGATAAATCAACTAAATAATAAAACTAAATAAGTAAAACTGCCAACCCTATATCTGAAATATTGCCCCCTCTCACCATCCATTCTCGTTTGATGGGCCAGAATGGGAAATTGGCCCCCCAAATCCTCCAGCCATATTCTCCCACCTAAACCCACCCCAGCCAATCAGAGCCAGGCTTGGACCACCCTTTTCACCCAAGCACCCACCCATTTGCCAACTCCCACCCATTCAACTTCTAACGCCACTATTCTCGTGAACCAAAATCCATGGGATCTATTGGTGAAAGTTGATGAATCAGGTAACGTTCTCATTAGTGAGCATTCTGGACAACCTCTCAGCTGTTACAATTATGGTCAGGCCGAATTTTTTTCCTTCCTGACTTTGATGAAACCCCATCTCCAGACATTTCACTTCTCTGCCCAAAGCAGCCCCCTACCAAAGTGACCACCAGCTTGCCTTAGCTGTGGTGGCTTCTCCTTGATGCCCAATCCTATGCAAAGCAGTGGCCCAAGCAGTAGCTCAGTTCCAGCCAAGCCTGCCCACCCTCTTCTTCCTCTTGACTTCCCTGAATGTACATGCAGCGACATCTCAAAGTTATTTGATGATGCTGAAGCTTCTGTCATGAATGCTGTAATGCTTGCCAAATTCAACCCTTCAGCTAAAATCACCCACCACAGTATCTCCCTTTTGCCCAGCTTCCTGAAGCCCACAAAGAAGCTGAAATTCTTTGCTGCGGCATTTGTTGAAGCACTTTTACCATGCTAATCTTAATAGGAGGTGGAAAACTTGTACTACACTGACTTCCACTACACCATGCAGATGCCCTAACGCCCTGGCTCTCCGCTGTGATCCACTACTTTAATCAAAATCCCATGATCGAGTGCATATGTCTTAGGACCAACCACCCAATAACCTCACTCCTTTCTGCCATGGTGGGTTAAGTTTCCTGCTCCCCACCTGGTTAGTAGTTTTATTTCTTTCCATTCATTTTTGAGCAGTTTTTTGTTTTTAATTTGGTATTGTCTGTCCCCTGGTCAGCATACCTCGAATAAATTTTAAATTCCAAATCCTAAATTTTAAATTTTATACCTGAAATATTGAACTAATCAAATTGACTAAACAATTATATATATCTTTTATAGAATATTTGTGTCAAGCTTATCTGAGATTGGTAAATAGTCTAGGAGTAGAGGTTGAAATAAACATGCATTTATAATGATTTATTTATAAGATGATTTCCTATACCACCACAACTAAAATGCTACCTAATTTAATCTAAATTGAATAAAATCTAATTTATCTACCAGCTACTTGCCTGCTGTCACAGTTTTAGTTAGGCTAATCCAACCATTACTTAAGTAATCTAACCATCTCAGGTTTTATTCTTTTAAAAGTTAAATGATAAAATACAATGATAGTATCATATCATAACAGTAGATAAAAATGTTAAGAAAGGTTTCAAACAACCTTCAGCCATAAGGAATATATCATGCAATTAAGTTTTTTATCATTAGGTAAAATTTGAATCATTTTTTGACATGACATAAGTCCTATGGCTGAGGGTATGTTCAAGTATGAGATCAAACCTAATGAGCCTAAATTACTATGGGTGTGTGTTGGGATTTTAACCAGATGAATCCTTCAGATAGTATCTTAATTAAGGGCTTCAGTTAGTTGGACGTAATTTCCAGCTAATGCCTAGTTTAATACTATTTAATATTATAGTTTAATTGAGTTTAGGTTTAGCAGAAGCTGCAATCACTGCTGAAATACCATCCAAAGATTGTTGTAGGAGTTTCCAGCAGAAAGATGATGAATCCATTAAAAATCGTCCAGAATGGTTCCACAGACTAATTTGGAGCACTGGCGACTCATTCCAAGGATGCTTGAATTCCTATTTATTTACGAATTTATATACGTTTGACCAGTGACTTATGCTGAGGATGGATTGACTAATTTATATTTGGTGATCAGTGAGTGGATCTAAGAGGGAATCACTATGAGTATGAATGAATAAAAGTTTATGATCTGATAGAGATTTGGAATCAAGAGGCTGATGGATTTTCCAGTAGTTAATTGGCCAAAGAGCACTTGGGCGCATTAGCCCTGAAAGTAGTATAAATAGTCATTCATTTCCTCCTAATAAACATCTAACTTGCACCATTCTTCCTATATTTTATAGTGGCTAATACCCTGTAGGGTAGAAGTAGATAGGATAAGGGATCCCCAAAAGCGCAGGTGATCACGTTTGGAGTGGTTGGCGCTGCCAGCTCCCATGCCTCCTCCTTATGAGGATAAGTGGGAACCTGGCCAGCTGGCTTCCAGCGGATGTGCTGAAAGGCCACCAACCCTAGTGGTGTGCAACACGAGAGATGCCATAGCCGCCCAAGAAGGGGATGGACTCGCCGGGGCATGTGTCATGGTTGGAGGACATCATAGCAGGAACTGATGCTAGAGATAAGGCTGGGTGACAGGAAGCCCAGAAGGTGAAACTTTAGGCTCTCCCCGACCTGAAGCACACCTTAGATCAATGCTGGGTGCAAGCCAAGCATGCCCAGGTTGATACTAAGGGGGTGAAAAACGCCCAGCCTCTGATCTCGGCTCAGGCACTAAAACGAACAATTTACGTTTTAAATGGAGATGGTTCAATTCACTTGGTTGGAGAGCAAGGTTTGAGTCCCGCTCCAGCTAGAAATTTTAAGCTCAGGTAATTTACGGCTTCAATTGATTACTTGAGTAAAGGCACTTCGGTATATCTTACTAAAATGGATGGAAGCGTCTGTTTATTGGAGCGTCAAGGCTTGGGCCTTTTCCCGCAAAACCCCAAATTTTCCCCTCAATTTAAAAGGGGAAACATTTTTTTGGGTTGACTTTTCTTAAATAAAAATCCCCTTTTTTTACATTTTTTACATAGGGTTTCCCTTCAACTTGGGGCAGACCTCTTCAGGGGGTCTCCAACCATGTGGGCCACTACCTTCTATTGCAATTTACCAAAATCCCAGGTGCTCCCTTGGGCCGCCCAGATCCCCTCCAGATCAAGCACCCAAGCCCCCTGATGCCAAGTTAAATTTGATTTTTGACTCACCTCGGGGGTCCACTCAAGCTGTGATATTCCTGCTTACCTGGTACTTTATGTTCTTTTACACCCTTTCCTGGGGTGTTTGGCACAGGCACCTTCCCGGGTCCCTTTCCCTTCCCCATTTTTTTAATGGCTGCCCCTAGCAATGTGGGTTTGCATCCCACATCACCTTGCTGGGAATGAGAGGTTCAGACACCTCTTGACAATTGACCAACCCTTCTATTAACAAGCATACAAATTATCCATGTGGAACTTCCTATTAGTAAATTTGGGGTGTGCTGGCCATTTATCACTCCCCGATGTGCTCACCACAGTTTTCTCTTTAGGTTTTGTATTAATATGTCTCAGCGTTATTTTTGCAACTACCAATTGGGAAGTGTCCACCCTTCTTGCCGCACCTGAGGGTTAGACCTTTTGCAATCATCTTCTAAAAACCCCTTTTTTGGGTATTTCCCCCGCCCCAACCCAGAAGGGGCTGGTAATTGGACCATCATCGGATTGAACCATATAAATACGGGAAACCCAAAAAAGTCCCGGGGCTTCTTAAAATGAAGGAATCTTATCCTTCTAATCCTTCAACTCCTTCTAAATTCAGAACTGTACTGGGTCCCCCCAAAAAAGGAAGTACAGGTTTCAGATGATTTGCCGCGATGATGTCACCCATGGTTGTCCCTAAAAATAGCGCTTCTACAACTAGTGATTTTTCCTTAAAACTGAGATGCTTCCCACTGATTTCCCCCCCATATCAGCAGAAATCGGGAACATCAAAGGGTCTGAACCCAAATTTGACAAGTAATTCCGTTGTCATTTTTCCCCCAACATGTTTCCAAGGTGCATGCCGAGGCATTGGCTCAGGGTTTGGGGGGTGATGGCCCTGGATAACGAGGCGCCCAAACCTTTGGAACGAGGGGGGTTCATTTGAACCAAAAACCTTTTTTATAAGGGAGCAGTTTATCCAAAAATGAACCTTTTATTTGCTCATATGGTCTGGATGAGGACTCCATTTCAGCTACCAGATTCTCCTGAGAACCCTCGTTTACCCCTACCATGATTAGGGGTTCTCAGGAAGTGGAAAAGGGGACTTCGTCATAAATATAAAGATGTATATGCCCCTCAGAAGGTGGTGGGATATGTGGCCTCAGTAGTAAGAGTGGCACACTACCCCTCCCCCTTCTATGTTTCCCAAAACATACCCTAAGGTTGTTGAGACCAGAGGAAGAATTTTCAGGTGAAATGAGGGCTTTTTCCCATTGATAATCCGTTCTGGATACTTCTTATTGACTGCTACTTTTACTTCCTCTTATGGAAAGTTCACACAACTATTTTGGTGGATACTGGTGCCTAAAAAATTTTTATTGACCAAAACCCGTTGACTACCTTGGTTATTACTCCCCCGGTGGTATGGTTAGAGGTGGGGCTTCTCAAGGTATCCCCCCCTGAACTTCAGAGAGTCAGTCAATTTTCAGGTAGGTTCTTATCTATTGTCTGATCAGTTTCAAGCTATCAGAAACCTTTTGTTTCCCATCTTTTTGGGTGTTGAGTGGTGGCGGAAGTTTGACGTCAAAACTAATTTGAAAAAATATGTTATCCTTGTTTTTAACAAACGGTCACCAGATGATTGTTACTCTGTCTGAGGATAACGCCCCAGGCAAATTACCCCTTTGGGCCCCAATGTTCCCAGTTCATATCTTGCCCCCAACCCCACTTGGGACTTTCCTTTCCTTCCTTTTTGGGAGGAGTTGGCATCTTCTTTTGATGCAACTTCAGCTAGTACACTACCAGAACATTCCGATTTTGATTGTAAATTTCAAACTTATGGGGATCTGGGTTTTCTTCCCCCATATACCCATTGACTGTCCAGGAGGAAGAGGCGTTAGATGTATGGGTGAAGGAGCAGTTGGCCAAAGGTGCCATCTTTCAGCGTACCCCCCTGTTTGCTCCCCACTTCTCTTTGGGGGAAAAGCTGAGGGAATTTTACATCCATATGTCAATTATGGAAACTTAAACAATGTGACTGTACCCGACCTCCATCCCATCCCTTTAGATTCTCAGAGGGGGCATGTGGAGAAGGCAAAGGTCTTCTCCAAGCTGGACTGCCTCAATGCATTCAATCAAATCCGGATAAAGAAGGGCCATGATGGTTAACCTTTCCGCACCAAAAAAGGAATTTTCCAGTTCTGGGTTATCCCCTTTTGGGGCTTAAGAATGCCCCTCCCATCTTTCAACGCCGCATTGATGTGCATTGGGAGACTTGTTGGGGGTATGTGCGGTTGCCACATGGATGACATTCTGGTTTTTTCCCCCCGATCATGAGCCCTGGCCCCTTTGACAAGTAGGGGAAAATTGAAGGCCGCTTGCCCCCTCAAGATTAGTAAATGGAATTCTTCAAGTCCCAGGTTACTTTTTTGGGCAACGTCGTTTTTGACCAGGGCCATATGATAACCCCAGAAAAGGAAAAGGCTTTTCGTGGTGGCCTACCACCACCTCTGCCAAGGAAACTGAGAAGCTTTTTGGGAACGTACGTTCCTCAAAAGTTCACACCCAATATCTCTGAGGTGGCAGCTCCCTTATATAAGGCTAGCGGGGCCAAGGGTGCTTCAGTGGTCCCCTATTTTGGAGGATGCTTTCCAGGCTGTGAAGTGCACCTTGTTATCCCCTCCATTTTTGCCATGTTGATCCTGCAAAGGAGTTCATTGTGTCCTCAGATGTTTCCAACTTCGCCATTGCGGCTGCCCTTTACGGTGGGTGAAGATGGGTCCAACATCCCGGGGGTATTTTTTTTAGAAAATGTCTCTGCATGGTTAAACTACCCCTATATGACAAGGAGTTATTAGCAGTGGTGGAGGCTCTGATTTATTGGCGTCTCATTTACATGGCTCTTTTTAACCATTCTGGGTACACAGACCACCGAGCCCTGTTGCACTACCATGCTCCACATGTTTTAACACCACGTCAGACCCATTGGCATGAGACCCTTGCCCTATTCACATTTTCCTATGAGTTCACCAAGTGAAATGTTTGGCGGATGCTTTGAGCCGCAACCCTGCTTTTGGCTCCCAATCCAGAGAGGTAGAGATTCACAACACAGTTGATGATTCCACTGAAAAGTGAATTCTGCCTGGCACCTCCCAAGTCCACGGTACATACACCAGCGCTCATGCCTTTGGAAAATGCAGCAGAATATAGCATGTTTAGGAAGGTAGTTCTTTCCTCAGCTGTTATCAACTGAATATGTGAGTATTCTCACATAAGAGCGCTCTGAATCAGGAGGAATTATCCAGGGGTTATCACATGAAGGATGAGATGGTGTGGTTTCAGGGGCGCCTATGGGTTCCTGCTGGACCACTACGCCTGGAGATCATCCAGGACCATCGTGATGGAATCACCGTTGGTCATCCAGGAAAAGCAAAGACCTTGGAGTTGATACGACATACTTACAATTGGAAGGGCTTTCCTGTTCAGGTAGGGGCGGTACTGTAAAGAGTGGCTGATCTGCAATCAAATGAACTCAATCGGCAACCCTTAGCAGGGTTGCTGGTACCAGTCCAAAAGGCTGAAGGGCCCTGGACTTCCCTATCAGTGGATTTCATTGTGGAGTTACCCGTTTCAGATGGGTATGATGCAATCATGGTGGTGGTGGACCACTTTACAAAGTTCGCCCACTTAATTCCTTTCAGAACAACGATAACTGCCGCTGAAATGGCCAGGATCTTCGTCGCCCATGTATTTGCGCTTCATGGGGTTCCTTAAGAAATCATCAGTGAACGGGGACCCCAGTTCACGACCGTCTTTTGGGAAGAGTTGTGTAAAACTCTTCAGATCCGCCCCTGCCATTCAACTGCTTATCACCCCCAATAAGATGGGCAGACTGAGCGAGTAAACCAGTGTTTGGAACAATTTCTGCGTTGTTACACCACCGCAGACCATTCAGATTGGGTTCCTCACCTTCCTATGGCCCAGTTTAGCTACAACAACACTTTGCATTCATCAATAGGGTGTTCACCTTTTTTTGCTAACCACAGCTTTAACCCTGCCTTTAACATGGAGCCCAGCTGTGGTTCCAAAGTGGAAGCGAAGCTGGACTTTGCTAAGACTCTCAAGAAGGTCCATCAAGGGGTGTCCACAAGTTTGGAGGCGGCTATGCTCATGTATAAGGAGAATGCCAATAGAAAGCGCCAAGTGGGTCCCACATACAAGAAAGGGGATCTCATGATGCTTGATGCTTGCAACATCCTTATCAAGCAGCCATGCAAAAAACTGGGTCCAAAGAGGATCGGTCCTTACTGTGTAGTTAGAAAGGTGGGTCATGCCTCATACCAGTTGATCTTCCCTCCGCGTTTTGGATTTTCTCCATCTTTCATGAAAGCAAGTTGACCCTGTTTGAGGGCCCTCCTCCTGTGACTCCTGAGGCTTATCTTGTGGATGGGGCACCAGAATGGGAAGTGGAGGAAATAGTAGACTACCGCTGGGTTAAACGACGCCTGGAGTACTTGGTATCTTGAAAAGGGTTTGACACAGCTGAGAACAGTTGGGTGCCAGCACAGGATTGTGTACATGCCCAAGACCTGATTGAATCATTTCATAATCATTTCCCTGAGGCTGCAGCATCTATGCCTAAGCCAGCCGTTGCTGCTATGAAGTTGCCACCAGCACATAAGAACTTCTCCTTAGCAAACGCCCCTGGAGGGGGGTGGAGCCCAAGAAGGAGGAGAGGGTAATTTCATAGTTGGAGGACATCATAGCAGGAACTGATGCTAGAGATAAGGCTGGGTGACAGGAAGCCCAGAAGGTGAAACTTCAGGCTCTTCCTGACCTGAAGCACACCTTAGATCAACGCTGGGTGCAAGCCAAGCATGCTCAGGTTGATACTAAGGGGGTACAAAACGCCCAGCCTCTGATCTCAGCTCAGGCACTACAACAAACGATTTACATTTTAAACAGAGATGGTTCAATTCACTTGGTTGGAGAGCAAGGGTTTGAGTCCTGCTCCAGCTATGAAATTTTAAGCTCAGGTAAAATATGGCTTCAATTGATTACTCAAGTGAAGGCACTTTTGGTATATTTTACTAAAACGGACGGAAGCATTTGTTTATTGGAGCTTAAGGCTTGGGCGCATTTCTGCAGAACCCAAATTTCCCTGGCACACTTTAAATATGGTTTTGTGACCAACATTCCTTGTTGGTTGACTTTTCTTAAATAAAAATACCCATTTTTTACATTTTTACATATGGTTCCTTGGGCTAACTTGGTGGCAGACCTCTTTGGGGAGGTCTCCAACCATGTGGGCCACTACCTTCTATCGCAATTTACCAAAATCCCAGGTGCTCCCTTGGGCCACCCAGATCCCCTCCAGATCGAAGCACCCAAGACCCCTGATGCCAAGTTACATTTGATTATGGACTCACCTCTGGGTCCACTCAAGCTGTGATATTCCTGTCTTACCTGGTACTTTATGTTACATTTTACACTCCTTGCCTGGGGTGCCTTTGGCACAGGCACCATTCGCGGTGCCTTCCTTCCCATTATTTTAGTGGCTAGTTCCCTAACAATGTGGGTTTGCATCCCACATCACCTTGCTGGGAACGAGAGAGTTACAGACACTCTTTTGACAGCATGCCCAGATGGGTTAGTGAAGGGTCATGAGGGTGGGGCAGTGCAGGAGTGCCTGAGCCACCCAGGAAGGGGGAAGGACTTTCTGGGGCACACGCTGAGGAAACCTGGGGCTAAAGGCAAAGCCATTGGTGGTTAGTTGGTAGGTTGGATGCAGGACTTATAGGGGTTGGTATGCCAATGAAGGAAGAAAGCAAAGGGCCACTAGTCTTCATACTGGTTGGCCTGGCACACTAGTGGAGCCTAAGGTCAATTTTGAGACAGTGTGGATTGTTTTTGCATAGGTTGACCAATAAAATCAACTAGATCTAAAATGAATTATTGTAGATGGTGAGTAGTAAATTTACTATAGATTGAGCAATTAATTCAACCAAATAAATAAAATGAGGTAATATAGATAGATGTCTTAAAGTTTACCATCTAATTGACTAATAAAATTAACTAAATAAAAACTATAAGTAAAAACTGATAACCTTATACCCTAAAGCATTATACTAATTAAGTCAACTGAACAATTTCATATATATTTCATAGAACCTTTGTGTCAAGTTTATCTGATATTGGTAAATAGTCTAGGAGTAGGTGTTGAAATAAACATGATTTATAATAATTTATCCTATAAGATGATTTCCTAAACCATCACAACTAAAATGCTACCTAATTTAATATAAATTAAATAAATTTGAATCTATCTACCAGCTACTTGCCTGTTGTCATATATATATTTAGTTAGTCTAATCCAATCATTACTAAAGTAATCTAAACATCTCAGGTATTATTCTTTTTAAAAGTTGAATGACAAAACATAATGATAGTATCCTATAATAACATTAGATAAAATGTTAAAGTTTCTACCAACCTTCAGCCATAAGGCATATATCATGCACTTAAGTTTTTTACCATAAGGTAAAATTTAAATCATTTTTTTTCTAGATATGAGATATTGAACCACTTATAAATTAAGTCAAAACAATATATACATATATTTATGTACACATTAAAAACATATTTTTAAGTATCTTAGTAAGTGATGAGACTCACAATTACAATCTGATATTCTTATACTATATTTTGCTATAATTTTAAAATTTATAAATCTGGTCCTAAAGATAAAAGTTAATTTATATGAGCATAATATAACTAATATCTTAATTACTAAAAAAATCAATCTCTTTACATAAGAGAACAGGCTATTCTTTATAGTTAGTGCTTTTTTTGTATGCAATAATTTACCTTACTTTGATACATACATGGCATAGGTTGTCAATTTTGTTATGACCCTTATACATCTAAGGCTAAAAAGATATATAGTGCTTTTAACTTTTGCTTTTAGTAGAAGATAAATAAAATTTATATAGTTTCTAATGGATTAAGAAATCTTTATCAAATGCTATAATTCTTATAAAGTAATATCTATCTTGGTTGTCTAGCAAAAAACTTTCTATTATGTTACAAACCATAAATTAGGGTGATTAGATATGCGAGTACTAATCTAATTTACAATATGCGTTGATACCTGCGCACCATAAAGGATTATGCATACATACCATGCTTATGTGTCACAGCCTAAGGTTTCTAATAATATTATGAAGAGCTGTCTAAATTTATAAGCTATTAATGCAATAGTTGAGGGGCTAATTAATATACAATAATTTAAAAAGAAATATTTAAAATTAAGCTAATTGTAATATGTGGCTAATATTTCAGAATTTAATCTTAGAAGATTAAACTTAAGAATTTGAGATTAACAAAAATAGATAATACAATTTAGGCTTTGACTCTTCTCCATTTTTCATTTATAAATTCAAACGATAATCATTTACACACCTTCTAAAAAGTGATACCTTACAATTTATAAGCTTAATTTATGTTTGTCACTTTAAAAATAGAGTGCTAGGTTAATTTATTATTTTTATCTTACTTTGCCGACCGAACGAATTGCGTCTGAGTATAAGCTAGCCACCGCGCATTTTTTACAGCTAAAAGTTCGCAGCTATTGCCAAACGGGGAGATTTACCCGATCGGTCGTGTACTGATAGTTTACAAAACGGGGAGATCTCCCCAATCGGTCAGCAAAGTGTTAAGATTATTACTAGGTTTATAATTCTTACTTATCTATTAAAAGCAATTTTTATATAAAGCAGATACTAAGATCAAGTAAAATATTCATATTATATTAGATCTATAAGCTAAATTTGTGGTAGATTTTATAAAACTATCTAGAAGTCAAACTTTTCTGTATGTCTGATTTCTTATACTTAGAAATCCTAAGCTATACTTTCTATTAAAGTATGCTTAAAAACTATAAATTTTATATAAAATAAAATTGCCAGCATTGGTACAAAATTTTATGATCAAGATGCGGTGGCAACCAACTCTGATTAGGCCTTATTTGAGAAGATTCACTGAATCATATATTTCTTGATAAAACGCAATTTCTCTTGGTGCTATTAAAATTAAAGAATTATTTGCGCTAAATTTGAATAGCTGGTAATAATATCCTATTTTCAGTTATGTATGCTAATTGATCACCAGCTTTTAATATAAATTAAATTACTGCGACTTTTCTTCACCAAAATAATTAATACATTTTCCTTGTTACAAGGCTTACAATTTTAGCATTAAAATTTACAATTGGGCTTTACCTTAGATTAACTCCAGCTTACTGTAAGTTACTCCTTTTATTTCACTTATCTCTTATTTTCTGATGCAAAGTAAAGCAGTTTCTCTACCTAGCACAAAATTTGGATATTTCCTCTACTAGAGTAAGACTTTTAATGAAATATTAACCATTTCTAGGTAAGTCTCAATACTTTGAAAAGTATAAGAAACCATAATGATGTATCACACTACTGCGCTTTGTTTTAATATGTATGTTTGAATTGATCAATATGCTTAAGTCAATCAATGTTTATCAGGGCAATTAATACATTTATATTACAATAAGATGTAAACTCTTGAACACTCATCATAATAATGAGAAATTTAACATCACCTTAGTGCTCTTTCACAAAGCAAACAATTGATAGTATCTTATAACTTGTTGGACCTTCTACTATATTCTATATGATATGCTTTTTGAAATAGACTTTTTAAGGAAGCTAATTTTTTGTTAAACAATAAGGTTAAAATTTTTATCTGATTTTTATGTTAGATAACAGATTATCAGTCACACAAATCTGAGATCTATATACCTTATACTGATAAGTTTTAGATGATAGGAGCATCAGGGAATACAACTTTACATTTCAGCATGGTGAAACCAAGTATAAAACTCATCACTAGACCTCAAATATTAGAACAAAATAGTGTAATTAATTACAATTGGTAAAAGATTTTTGCCAAAGTGACTAACTGAGCTTATAATTATACATTAAGATCTAATCTAGAGAAGGTTTCATT
>JAKSZP010018078.1:0-15560 GCA_022478985.1 Massospora cicadina
CTCTTGTACTTTTGTAAACCCCAGAAATTGGCACACTGGCAAACATGAACCTATTGGGACTTGAGCAGTTTTAATTTCAAATATGAAATTGTAAAAAAGTGCGCTTAACGTACTTCCCAATTTCCTCAGCTGAAACCCCGCCCATTGTCCCACAGATTTGGATGAAGTGGATCTTGTTAACGTTATTCCCGCTGCCCAAAACCTTGACAATTGTTCCCCCGTTGTTTCTTCTGCTTCCCTCGCCCCAATGCCCCGCTTGTGGCTCAGGTCTTAGCTGGTCAAATGGCCTGCTCTGAAGGGGTGGAGTTATTCGAGCATTTGACTCTTTAAAATCATAAACACTCTCTGTACTCCTTGGTGGAGGGACTCATCTATTTTAGGTCAAGAATTTGGGTTCCCCCTCTTTTCTGATCTGAGGTATTTCATGCGCATCATGTTCCTCCCACAATCAGCCATCCGGGCACCAAAAAATGCATTGAACTGATTAAGCAAACCTATAACTGGGTGGGCTTGATGAAGGAAGTTCTGATTTGGATCACCAATTGTGTTACCTGTGCTTGGGCAAAGTCAGACCATTCAGGAAGGAAGGGCCTCCTACACCCATTACAACAGGCGGAGGGTCCATGGGCATTGGTGTCTGTGGACTTTATTGTCAAAATACCCTGTTCTAATGGGTTCACAGCAGTGATGGTGGTAGTTGATTGCTTCACAAAATTTTACCTTTTTATTCCCTATAATTCAGCGATTATGTATGAGGAGACCGCTCATCTCTTTGTTCGCCATGTTTTCTTGATGTTTGGTCTCCCACAGGAGATCATCAGTGACCATGGACCCCAATTTACAGTGCGTTTTTGGAATGAGCTATTATTCATCCTAAAAATTACCCCCTGTTGCTCCACTGCTTACAACCCACAGTCTGATGGGCAAACTGAGCGTGTTAACCAAATTCTGGAACAGTATTTGTGCTGTTACACTTTGGCTGCCCAGGATACTTGGGCCGATGACCTCCCTCTCACCCAATTTGCATATAACAATGGTACTCATGCCTCTATGGGGTTTTCTCCCTATGAAGCCTCGCTAGGTTATAGCCCCTCTTTTTTGGTCAGCTCTTGTATACATCCAGAAGTTCCTGCTACCGCAGATCACGTTGAGCATATATGGTTGACCCATTCTTTAGTATGGGAGCACCTCACAAAAGCTATCAATGATTATAAATGGTTCGCAGATTGCAAATGGCTTCCTGGTCACAATATCACGGTGGGCTCTCACATCATGTTGGACACTTGCCAGCTGCGGATGCTGGTACCCTCCCAAAAGTTTGCAAGCAAACGCTTGGATCCTCTCCTGGTGGAGGAAGACTTGGGCAATGGTGATTTTTGGTTGAAACTGCCAGCTCATTGAAAACAACATTTTGTCTTCCATGTGTCCCTGTTGTCCCCATTTAAGGAGATCATCCCCGCCAAGCCTGAACCTATTGTGATCAAGGATGTGAAAGAAGCTGAGGTGGAAAACATCTTAGCATTTCGCAAATCCTGGTGGTCAGTCCAGTATCTCGTGGCTTGGAAAGGGTATCTGGCTTATGAGAACAGTTGGGTTAAGGCTCTCAATTGTGCTAACTGCATGGAACTTGTCAATGCATTTCACAAATCCCTCCCCAACACCCCTATCCCCCAAAAAGTCGCAACGGTAATGGCAATCAAGCTACTCAAGGTGCACAAGAATGTGGCCCTCGTGCAGTTTCCTGGTGGCGGCGCCCTTCCTTTAAAAAAAGGAAAGGGTAATGTAAGTCCAGGGGAATGTCCCCTGTGTGTCAACCGGGCCCTCTTCCCATTTTAAAAACAAAAAAGCTCTGAAGAGGGTGGTGGTCCCTCTCATCACCCAGGGCAATATTGCCCACATGGTAGACGAGCGCTGTTTCAGTCCTCCCTCTTTGGGTTCCTCCCCCAGTGCCCACATTCTCCTCTCCTAATCTTGTACACCTGATCAGGGAAATTTGTGCCAAAATTGCTGAAAGGAAGTCAATCAGCCCAAAATGAGTGGAAACAAGCCCAATGATCAGGATCTACATAGTCAAAAAGAAATGAAGATCAACTCATCAGCCAGAATTGCTGACAGTTTTGATTCAGTCAACACCTCGATCATCAAAATTAACCCCCTCCCAAAATCGTTGAGGATGATCCCCAACACACAGGTAGCAGCATCAAACACCATCGGTAATAGTTCAAAGCTCCCTTCCAGCCAATCAGGTGTTGCAGCTGATGCAACACTTTTAACTGAACAAATGGTCCAGCGACCAGGCATGGGTGGGTTGAGCATCTCAAACCTGTTCCCAACCAATTGGGACTGCCCCTACATGGGGTGGCCTTGGGGGATTCCCATTGCTCATTGGGCTAGATGCTGTCACACCAACCGCCGGAAATGCAGTTGAGTCTCAGTTCAGGCGTTTGAGGTTGAACTGACAGTGACTGGGACTGGCGCTGAATTCTTCAATGTCAGTTCCCAGTGAAGTTATCTGCCCCATTCCTAAATAATTCGCCAGTTAGGTCAAACTTGAGGGACCCAATCCCAGCTTGTTTCCTCTCTAATCAACCACTATCTAATCAGTTGCATCGCACTGAGAAAATTGTTGGCTTATTTTTCTTCCTTAAAATTTTCATTAAAACCTTCCCCAAAATTTAGTTTTTATATGTTGAGAATTATACTGCCTTTTCCACTGACACTATCATACCCCTCAGAGTTAACAGCCATGTTTGTCTGGTATACTATTTTGTGCCTGTATGAGATTCTGGCTCACCGGCAGCTTTTGGTGAAACTCCTTTCCAGTTTCATATCCGTCATACCAGCAGCAGTGCCTTTGACATTCTGGTTTGCCATTCAGGTGCTCTGGCACCTAGGTCGGCAGGCCAGTCTAATTCTTACTTTCTGTTTGCCTGATAGCTATTCAGAAAGTACATCTTATTACTCATATTGTATCTTGATTGCAGAATACCTTTAGCATCCTTTAAATCAGAAGTACATATTTTCTCTGCCTTCTTGTTACCAAGGAATTTGTTAAATACTGCTATAAAAGATATCAATACTGCTACCTCCTTTTGATTCATCTTATTAACAAATTCCTTATCACATATGAGGGATTGAATATGAGGACCATCATCCACACCTGCTTTTATCTTATCAAATAACTATCCAGAAAAGCAGAAATAATATGATAAAATTTTTCATTTTCTATATTCAGAGCCTTTAAAAATTGCTTTGTCAAGCTAAGCTTGCTATAAAGTGGGGAAAGATGATTTTGTCTTTACTGTATTTCATGAAAACTAAAGTATGCACAGTGAAAGTCTTGGAAAGGACCCTCTCCATCTGGACTGAGATTAATTTCCATTCTGCTCAAAAAGGGGATAGAAGCTGGCACCCTTGACTCTCACCACACAGCGTAATAAAGCCCATGTGGTGGATGAGAGATGGGTAATGGCATACCATCTAGGAGTTGCAGCCCCCTTTCTTTGGCCACTTCCACCAAGCTGGTGGAGTATATTTGAAGAGTTTTCCAGGATGTGGCAAACTTGTGTAAAATGCCCCAAAACCACTGAGACCCCACCAGTACATCCAGCCCACACATATCCTCAACAGGTATGGAGACGATTAACCCCTTTCCCACCAACTGGGCTCAGCCCTATATGGCTTGGCCTTGGGTGCAACATGCTGTACATCCAAAACATCGCCATCAGAGTAAATGCATGCATATGATGAAAAAAGAAAATTCACTAATGAGTCCAAAATGAATTTGGCTAATCAGTCCAGACCTGTCGTGACAGTGGCAAGTTAAATTTAGACTGGCCTGAAGTCTGAGTGCTGAAGCACCCAAATGACGAGCCCAAATGCCAAGGGCACTGCTGCTTGTGCAACTATTATTAGAACATGAATGAATTTTTCCAACTGGTGCTCAAGGGCCATATATGTGTATAAAATGTCAGGAGAGTGTCTTTAACTATCCAGTTCCCTGCGCAGTGGTTCACATAACACAGGACCAATGCAAGGGAGCTCATCATCTGTGTGAACATAAAGGCAGCCTAGCAGAGGGAGCTGGAGCTTGTAATGGGCAGGTTCACGCCAAACGCAACAAAAGAATTAGCAGTAAGAGCCATGTTACTGATTATACTAGGGACAGTCCTGCAGAAGTCCACCCCCAAACTTGACTGCCATGCCTCATCGTTGCCACATATTCTTGCACCACTGTTCTCATGATGCTGCACATCAACAGCAAGGTCTGGACCAGGAAAGGGCTGAGAACGACGCCAATGCCATACTGAGATCACTGGTTGAGCTCATGATTTCAATCTGAACTTTTTAATAATTTTAATAAATATTATTTTCTTATTAGCAAGAAAATTTCTCTTTAATCGATTTTTCCATTTTTTTGTAGAAGACATAACTACCATTAAGGGCTGCGACATCCTCCCCTAAATATTGTTCTTCTAGTATGTAATAAGATCCTCCTTGGCTAAGCTCTTTCAAGCACCACCCAAAACATCATTTGTAAAGATTCCCCATCCCACTGAATCACCATCCACGCCATGCGTAAGCCTGATGTCATTCTGCAGATGAAATTCAGGTTTGGGGTGGCGAATTTTCCCAGCTCCAACCTTCCTGAGTTTGATGCTCTTTGGATCAGGGCCACACTCAATTTGAACGCCACCTGATCTAAAGTAATGTACAGATCAAGTGCCTCCTGATCCGTTACATAACCCCCCTGTAAAGACTAGAACTCCTGGATTTCTCTGGGCACCAGGCACAGTTCTCCTTTGTCTGCCACATTGCCTCCTACACCAGATATTGTCATGGATGCAGCTGATAAGAATTAGACTGAGCTCCCAGTCTGGGTGTGTGAGCACCCAGTGGAGAGCCCAGAATGCCAAAGGCACAGCAGTCCAAGCGACTTGACTAGGGGAGATCTATTGGGGATGTGAGGAAAGTAAAGGTTCATTAATGTACCAAAGGCCCCTAAAGCAAACCAGATGGTTGCAAAGGAGCAACCGCGAGTCTTGCTGGGCAACCCCCAAAGGCGGGAGAGGTGGGGAGGATGACAACTCCTCCAGGGTTCATGGTTGCTGGCCTTTGGCTTCAAATAGGTGAGTTTGCGCGCCAGCAAGGGTAAGCACAGGGGCCACCGTGTGAACTGGAGTGTGGGCGAAGAGGGAAATGGACCCGCGGTGAACATTAGGGCCAAGCTCCCCTTGGGCGAGGTGCTCCAGGGTCCTCAGGTGGGTGGGGCCAGTGGCGGATGAGCCAGGTGTGAGGGCTGAGTTTGTGAGCACCGGGGCTGGGGCGCCCTGGTGCTGCTCCAACAGGGGAGCAGTCTCAGAGATTCCAGCAATGGAGCGAATGGATGGATTCGTGTTAGATGGATACATGAAAATGAGTTATAGAAATGACTTCATCATTGGGGGTGAGATGGTTTATGGTGGATACAATCTGCCGCCGCATGTCAGGGTCAAGTGACCAGATGACCCAGTCAGCAAACATTGGGATGATTATCTGGATAATGGTGTGCTTTGCTGGATTGATCAGCAGAATTTTGGAAAAAAAGTAAACATATGGAGGCCACGGCAAGGTGTCTGGGGTATTCAAGTTTTATTTGGCACAAAGTGTGGGAAGATTAGAGAATGAACCAACAACTGCCCCTTGACATGGCAGTTGCCTTTTTTATGGGGAAAATCACATAGTGGAGGTGCTGAGGGATTGGGTGATTGAGGATCAGAAATGGGATTTGGTTGGCTGGTGGGGGAGGGCGGGGGGATGTCCAAAATCTTGGCAAAAATCAAAAAAAAACTTTTGCAGATTTTTTTTGAATTTTTGGGGCCAAACCAGGTCAATGGTAACGATCCAGGCCCTGACCATTTGAGTTGGCCTGTTTACACAGTTCAGATTCCAAGGATTTGTCCCAGGGGGCTGTGGCCACAGTGCTGGGTTGTTTGCAACCTGGTCCGAACTCTCAATCTGACTATTTGCATGATTTGAACTTCCCAGATCCATTATGGGAACTAGGGGCAACTAGTCTGAGTCACTTGCAACCTGGTTCAAAACCCAAATTGTGCGCCAATCTGATTTCCAGTCCTGGACAGTCTGGACCAGCTCCTCCAGCCCGGAATTTTCAGACTGGGATTTGACATTAGTACTGGCTATTTCCTCAAAATTTTGGCATCTTTTTCCTGGTGAGTGAGGGGTCCCAGGGGCCTGCCCATGGCCCCTGGCTTGCATAATCTCCTGGCAGGCCCCCTCTATTAGTCTTACCAGGGTTGAGGAAGGGGAGGGGAGAAACCTGGTTGTCTTTAGGGGGAAGGGCAGTCACCCAGCGCTCATCTACCACATGCGCCAAGTCGCTCAACTGCAACAGGGGGTCCACTTGGGCCTTTGGACCCCTTTTTGTCCGAAAGGGGTGTTGCTCACTATCCAGTTTCAGGGGCTGGTCCCCAGGACTTACAGATATAGCCTTTCCACTTCACCAGCAGTTGCTACTGGCCCCTCACCCCTCTTGCATCCAATATCCGTTCCACCTCATATTCTGGCACATCCTCTTCCCTAGGGCTCAGCGGTCCTGGATGCTCCAGACCTATTCCCTTAAATGCTTGTAGCTGGAAAGCGTGAATCACCAGATGGGCTCTGGAACCTATTGGCAAACTTAACTTAAAGGTAACCTGTTTAATGACTTTGAAAATCTGGCATGAGCCCAAAAACTTTGGTCCTAGCTTATGACTCTTAACCAGAACAGCATAGTTCTTAACCGCCACCAATACCCAGTTTCCAGACTCAAACTTTGGATCTGGCACCCTTCATCGATCTGACTGTCTCTTCTGCTGTGTCACCGCCCACTTTAAATTCCCCTGTAACTAATTCCCAATATCCAACATGGTACGCACCATCTCATCCACCCCCTGACACATTCTGCCCATGGATCCCCCATTCAATATGGGATTGAGACCATGATTCACAAAAATTGGCAACATTTCCGTTGAAGACTGAGAATGATTGTTGTAAGCGAACTGGGCCATCTGAACCCACAAAGCCCAGTCATTCTGCTGATCAGACACATAACACTGGAGATACTGCTCAAGTATCTGATTCACCCTCTCCATTTGTCCATCAGATTATGGATGGTATGCTGAGGACTGTCCAGGCCTTATTTCCAAATTCCCAGCTAACTCAACTAGAATTTCAAAATAAATTGTGGAACTCGGTCTGTAATGATTTCCTCAGGTAAGCCATGCCAGGAGAACACCTCATTAATGAGAATCCTCACCACATCCTTTGCTGAAAAACTCCTGGTGCATGGAAAGAACTCAGCATATTTGGTAAGTCTATCCATGACCACCATAACCGCATCCTTCCCCTGCACCTTTGGGAGACCCATTATTAAATTGATGCTAATTGAGCTCCATGGGGCCCAAGGTATTGGCATAGGATTTAACTTAACTGATGGCGGTTCTCTTGAGGGCTTCACCCTTGCGCATGCCAAGCACTCCCACACGTACTTCCTGACATCTTTACGCAGGCCCAGACACAAATACTCCTATTGCACCAATTCTATTGTTTTTACACTCCTGGATGACCTTCCAATAGATGATCATGAGAAGTTTGAATTGCCTCATGTTGTAGCTATAAGTTGATCACCCATACGCGAAAATTGTAATATAGCATCCCAACCCTCTTCATGAAAGCCTCATGGCGTCCATTCAGATGATTCTCCATCATCTTGGCTTTCAGCCGCCAGGCAAATTCTGATTTCCCTTGCTTCCGGTGGACTTCCTCCCCCAACTCACTTTCCCTATCCTCAATCATTGCTAATTGGTCCATTCAGAAAATTGTGGCTGTATTAAACTCTTCCAATTCCTTCTTCTCATACACAAAGCCCCCGCCCTGACTTGACCAATCTGTTAGAACATTTGACGCTCCTGGCTTGTACTCCACTAAGAAGTCTTAAAAGACCAGCTCCACATTCCATCTGGACTGCCGCTGGTTTATCTTTCTGGGTTCATGATAGTACTCCAACGCTTTGTGATCTGTCTGAATAACAAAAGGATGCAAGGCATAGAGTAGATGATACTGCCATTCCTGCAAGGCCGCCATCACTTCCAACAGTTCCTTATTGTATATTGGGTAGTTTGTTTCCACAAGAAGCATCTTACGGCTAAAGTAACACACGGGTGTTCCAGAAATCTTCCCCTTCCTGAAGCAATACTGATCCCACAGCATAATTTGAGGCATCCATTTTCACAACAAATGGCTTCCCGGGGTCCATATGGGCCAGTACAGGCGTAGTAAGTAACTTACTCTTCAGTAACTTGAATGCCTGTTCTTCTTCCCTTCCCCATACAAATGGGACGTCCTGTGTTAAACACATAAGAGGTAAGGCCATTTGGGAAAGATTCTTAACAAACTGGCGAAGTAAGTTTAATGTTACCAAAAAAACTCCACACCACTGTCTGATCTGTAGAGGCCTTCCATGCCCGCACCACATGCAGTTTATCTGGACATACTCCCAATCTATATTGGAAAACCACGTTGCCTAGGAAAGTTACCAAACTTCAGTTAAATTTGCACTTGGAAGGCTTCAATCTCAAACCCATTCAGCCAATTGCCCCCAGAACTTCCCATACATCTCATCATGATCCTCCTGGGACCATAAAAATACTAAGATATCATCCATATAAGCAGCACAGCATCAACCAATCATTCCCCCAAGGACATGTTTGATCATCCGCTAAAACAACGCTGGAGCATTCCTCAGCCTGAATGGCATCACGTGATACTGATATACACCCAGGTGGCACTTAAACGCTGTGTATTGCTGGTGCTCCGGTCTCACCAGTACCTGATTAAATGCATCCACAAGGTCAAGTTTTGTAAACACTGTACATCCAGTAACCATTGGAAGAATATCATCCAAAAAGGGCATCAGATACGGATCAGGCTTAGTGACTATATTCAGATGTCAAAAATCCACGCATGGGCATAATTTGCCACTCGCTTTTGGTACCAGTAGTACAGGAGATACAACTGGAGACATAGAGGGCTCAATCAAACCTTTGTCCAACATCGATGATTTCACATGGCTCACCAAAGCTTCCCTGGCCCATTTGTTAAGAGCATATACCAGACACCCCCTGGGAAGCTCCATCCCCTCCTTGAACCTGAATGAAAATGCAAAAGATCCCATAGAGGAAAAAGGCCAGTCTCCAATAGGACCAAATACATTAACAAAGTCACTATATTTAGATGATAACTCTACCTCCTTCATCTCACCCAAGCTCCTATGACCATTCTGGACATTGCTTCCAACCTACATCTTCCACCTCATCTGAGGCCCAATCTGTGGCGTCAAGGTAATCAACTTATGCGGCAAATCAATATGGGGCTGGAAATGATGCCACCATTGCATCCCCAGTACCACAGGATGGGCCAGATTTCTGATTGCACAGAAACCCTCTTATAACCAAAACAGGTCCTGCCAAATGACTACCAAGGGCTCTAAATGCCATGATGGAGCTCTTTTCAACACATCAGCAAACACCACCTCCAGTCCCCTCTTCATCTCCAGCTTCAAACATTCTGCTAAGACGAACTCCACATAGTTTTCCTCAGCATTTGTATCTACCAGGGCCAGCACCCTCTCTGTTTGACCATGCGAGTATAACTCCACCAGAATAAATAGCCTAGGGTAAAGCAAAGAAGTAGAATTAATGTTTAAGGCATTCTCAGATTGCAAATTAGCAGGTAAGGAAGTCTGGGACTATAACACTTCCTGGGACCCTGACCTCCTGTTCTTCCCAACTCTCACCATTCCCCTGGTGGAACCCCCCATGGATATTTTCAAAATTCCTGGGTGATCTCTGCCAACCTCCTCGACCTCTGCTGGCCACTGCGGGCAACTGGCCCCTTCCTGGGGACATAGAATCTTCCCACCGGTTACACGCCAAGGCCAATTGTTTCTCCACCTGCACCAACAGCGCAATTTCTTCTGCCAACGAACTATGAACCTTAGCAGCCACCATGGCAGCTAACATATCCACTTGTAGCCTCTATTTGAACATTTGCAATGATTGCAAATCCAAGACTCGCACTGCTTTCACCAATGGATAAAAAATCTACCCATATTCTTCAACCAATCCTCAGCCCTGACACATCATCAGCAAAGCTGACCACGCTTCATCATGCACCTCATCTGGGCAGGCAGCCCGGTCAATCCAATTTACACACTCATCCATGGATCCTGAGAGGCGACCTTGCTCCTCAACCAAAACTTGCATCCACCTGGCCAAATCCAAGGGTAGTGCTTCTACAATTTGCGCAATCTGCAGTGAGAACTTGGTCTCCCCTCCTGTTGCTTGAGCTAAAAGCGTTTGAAAACAACTCTGTGACACCACTTGGTGAATTTTCTCCAAAGCTTCCATGGGCAAAGCAGCCCGACCTTTTGGAGATGTAGAACCTCTTAATAAATTTAATAAATATTATATCTTTATTAGCAAACAAATTTCCCTTTATTCGATTTTTTCATTTTTTTAGAAGACGCAACTGCCCTTCAGTGCCACATCATCCTCCCCTAAATAGTGCTCTGCTAGTATGTAATAAGCTCCTCATCGGCTAAGCTCTTTTGAGCACCACCCAACACATTGTTTGTGAATATTACCCATACCACCGGATCACCTAAACACCGTGCATAAGCTTGATGTCATTCTGTGGATGCTACTTAGGTTTGGGATGGCGAATTTTCCCAGCTCCAACCTTCCCAAGTTTGATACTCTTTGGATCAGGGCCACGCTTGGATTAAATGCCACTCAATCCAGAGCAATGTACAGATCAGGTGCCCCTGATCCATTACAGAGTTACAGTGACATAGGGCAAGAATAGCTAGCGTGGTACACAAAAGGAGTTATCAAACTAAGATCAAACTTGGATGTGGCCCAAAGTGCCCTTCATAACCAAGCTTTGAACAGAGATAATGTGCATGGGTGCCCTGTTTGGAGTAAAACTGAGCAACTTGCGGTGTACCTGATGCTATAGTAACTTTAAAGCTAAAGAAATGGCTATTGTGATGCAAGACCTCCTTGAAGAGGTTTGCACATAGGTATGCTCAAGTCAACATAGGATAAAGTTGTAAATGAATGGGGTGTTTATTATATGAGCAGATGACCAATGAGAAAGGTTGGTCTCAAGCAAATATAATTAAGCCAACTTGTAGAAATCCTCAAACAGAGAAAGTGGTACTAAGCCATTTGTGAACCAATAAGTGCAAGCTTCCATCTAACTAGGTAACACTAATATGAAATTGGCCTTACTCAAGTGATAAAAAGAAGCTGAGCCTGACCTGAGTTAGTAATTTTATAATTAATGGGTTTCAAACCCCCAATTACCAATTAATTGAATTAAGCTTTTTATAATTCAAAAGATTACACATCCGTTTTAACGCTACAGCTATTATACAGTGCTGGGCAGGTTGCACTTTCTCTGAACCAACCTGAGCATTTCTAGTCTGCATCCAGTGTTGGTCCAATGTGTGCTTCAGGTCAGGAAGGTACTGAATCTTAGCCTCCTTGGCCTCTTGGTGCCCAGACTTATTTTGCCCATTTACCCCTTCAATCAAGTCATGTGAACATGTCAAGAAACCTAGCAACACACCAGGTAAACATGGTCCTGGGGCCCATGGGATGTTGAAATAGTTAGGTTAGAAAGGGTGGTTTAAAACTCATAATAGGGTTGGGTTCAGAAATTGTGATTTATTAAAAAAAGAGAGAAAATCAACTGACAATTTCCTCAGAGTGTTACAACTGATTAAATACTGTTCAATTTGGAAGATAAATCATCGAAGCACATGATTGGGGCCCTCAAAATTTAACCTGAATGGATGAATTCGAGCGAGGGGAGAAATAATATTGAGCCTAATGACAATCAACATTGAAAGAGTCAGCAGTGGGCCAAATTACTGCTGATTTGGCCTCAAATGCCCAAATTTTGGCTTTTCCATTTTTTTGACAGTCAGCATGATGGTGTCTCACCTAATGGGCAATAAAAACTCATAGGGCCACCCCACATAGGGGTAGTCCCAAGAGGTCAGGAACAGCATTGAATGCCTAAACCACCCACATCCATTCACTTGGGCATCCATTTGGCCAAGCGAGAATTTTTTGAGTGATAATCCTAATATGATAAGGGAGGGTTTCAAGTTGACAACAACTTACAACAATGACCCAAAACCATTAGTAAACTTTGACGCAGATTTGACATTGAGCATTCTTGACTTAATAGGTACATGCCCACCAGGAGTTGTTTCTAAAGTTTCAGTGGCAGATTTTGAATTGACCACATCATTTCTCAATGGCTTAATTGTAAGGAGAGTGTCTATAACTCTTCTGTTCCCAGCGTGGTAGTGCATAGCGCACAGGGCCAATGCCAGGGAACTAGTCAATAGTAAAAAAGTTATTAGAGCCCAGCAGAGGGTACACGATCTAGAATAACTTAGGTAGAGAAGGGTTATCAGTGGAAGAGTTAACCAAAAGAGAGACACATGAGGCTCAGAGGGGTAATGTATGGGTGCTTTAGGATGGAGAGAACCTGGGTGACCCAAAGGTGCACAAGCAGATAAGTTTAAACAAGATAAAAAATGGTTAATGTTGCATGAGACCTCCTCAAAGAGGTCCACGAACAGGATTGTCCAAGATAGCATAAATTAAAAATGGTGTAATAGAAAAGAGTTTATTACTAGAGGAAAAGTCAACCAATGAGTAAGATTGGTCTCAACATGAAGAATTTAGGAGATTTTGGGCAAAAAATCAATTGAGAGAAGCAGGTCTAAGCTTAGGCACACCATTATGTGCACACTTCCATTGGGCAAGACACTGTCTTTGGTAATCAACCAAAATCTTGTAAATAGATTGTAAAAGTGGCTGACCAAAGCTGGAAAGTTCGAAAACTGAATGGATTTTGAGACCCTGTTACCTAAAAACTGAAGCAACCATTTTTGTTTAATGAAAAGCTGGTTCATTTTAACACGCCTGCTATTATGCAGGGCCAAACTTCTCTAGCATCTCTGGACAAACCTGAGCATACCTCACCTCCACCCAGCTTTGATCCAAGATATACTTGAGATCAGGGAGGCCAGCCAACTTCACCTTTCTTGGCCTCCTGATATGCAGCTTTGTCCCTTGGATTTGTCCCCATGATTATGTCATTTTCAGCCATGACATTACCCTCTCCTCTTTCCAGGGCTCCACCCCCTCCAGGTGTTCGTGCTAGGTAAAAGTTCTTGTGGTCTGGGGCCAACTTCATTGTGACAACAGTTTGATTTGGTTGTGATCTGGCAGCCTGGGGGAAACACTTGTGGAAATCTTCGATCAGGTTTTGGGAATGTACACAGTAATGCGCTGATACCCAACTGTTTTCTGCAGTGTCAAATCCCTTCCAAGGTACGAGGTGCTCAAGCCTTTTTCTAACATGGCGGGAGGCTACTATTTCATCCACTACCCACTCTGGTGCCCCATCCACAAGATAAGCCTCAGGAGTCTCTGGCGGGGACCCTCAAACAACGTCAATTTGCTCTCATGAAAGACAGAAAAGATCTGAGTTAAAGAAGGAAAATCTAACTGGTATGAGGCTGGCCCACTTTTATAACAATGCGGTAAGGGCCAATCCTCTTTGGACCCAGATTTTTGCATGGCTGCTTGGTAGAAATGTTCCAAGTATCAAGCATCATGAGTTCCCCTTCTTTGTACGATGGACCCACTCATCGCTTACCATCAGCACTCTCTTTATACACATGCATTGCCGCCTCCAAACTTGTGGAAACCCCCTGGTGTACTTTCTTGATAGTCTTGGCAAAGTCTACCGCCGCTTCAACTTTAGATCCACAGCTGGGCTCCATGTTAAAGGCAGGGTTAAAACCATGGTTGGCGAAAAATGGGGAACAACTGATCAAAGAATGCAAAGTGTTGTTGTAGCTAAACTGGGCTATAGGAAGGTGAGGAACCCAATATGAATGATCTAAGCAGTGTAACACCACAGGAACTGCTCCAAGCTCTGGTTCACACATTCATTCTGCCCATCTGATTGGGGGAGTTAGGCAGTCGAATGGCAGGGGCAAATCTGAAGAGTCTTACACAACTCTTCCTAAAAGACGGAGGTAAACTGGGGTTCCCAATCACTAATAATTTCTTGGGAACCCCATGAAGCGCAAACACATGAGTGATGAAGAGCCTAGCCATCTCATCCACAGTTATTGTTGTTCTGCAAGAGATAAAGTGAGTGAACTTTGTAAAACGGTCCACCACCATGATGGCATCATAACCATCAGAAACAGGTAATTTCACAATGAAATCCACTGATAGGGAAGTCCAGGGCCCTTCAGTCTTTTGAACTGGCACCAACAACCCCGCTAAAGATTGCCAATTTGGTTTTATTTAATTGCAGATCAGGCACTCTTTACAATACCGTCCCACTTGAGCAGGCAACCCTTTCCAATTGTAAGTGCGTCAAACTAACTCCAAGGTCTTTGCTTTCTCAGGATGACACAAGGTGATTATGTCATGATGGTCCCGAGATGATTTCCAGGCAAAGTGGTCCAGAAGGAACCTATAGGCGCCAATGAAACCACACCATATCACCCTTTACATGATAACCCCTGGTTAGATCCTCCTGATTAATGCGCTCTTTGTAAGTACCATGGTATATTCAGTTGATAACGGCTGAGAAAGGACAACCTTTATAAACTTACTGTATTCCTCCGAATTTTCCAGAGTGCAAGCTCTGGCCTGTTGGCCATAGAAGAGGGAAGTTGTGACACAACCTTACTTGGCGGAATCATCGACTGGGTGTTACGAACCTCTACCTCCTTTGAATCAGGAGCTAATGTAAGATTGTGGCTCAAAGCATCCACCAACCCATTATCCTTGCCCTTGGTGAACTCATAAGAAAATGTAAACTGTTCAAGGGTCTCATGCCAACAGGTCCGCCGTGGAATTAAGACATGAGGAGCGTGGTAGTACAGTAAGTCACGGTGATCTGTACATACATGGAAAGGTTGGAAAAAGCCATGAAAATGATGAATCCAATAAGTCAGCGCCTATACCTCTGCCAGTAACTCTTTGTCATAAAAAGCGTAGTTTAACTCAGACAAAGACATTTTTCTAGAAAAATATCCTACTGGATGCTCTATCCCATCTTTTCCTACTTGTAACAAGGCAGCCGCTATGGCAAAGTTGCCAACATCAGTAGACACAATGAACTCCTTTGAAGGATCAACATTTCAAAGGATGGACATGGACAACAGGGCGCACTTTACTGCTTGGAAAACATCCTCAAAAACGGGGGCCACTGAAGCACTTTTGAACCACTGTCCTTATACAAGGGCGCTGCCACCTCAGAAGTGTTGGGTGTGAACTTCATGAGGAACGTACAAGTTTTCAAAAAAACTCCTCAATTTCTTGACTGAAGTGGGGGTGGGCCACTCACGAATTGCCTTATCCTTTTCTGGAGTTATCCTGTCCTTGGTCAAACATGACGTTGCCCAGAAA
>JAKSZP010018079.1:0-15497 GCA_022478985.1 Massospora cicadina
CCTTAGAGGGCCCAAACATAATTTAAAAAATAGCTGAACTGATTCCCCCCTTTCCCCAGGGGAAAAATTGGAAACCACATAAAAGGTGATTTGTATCACAAATTGAAATTTAAATTTTGTTTAAAAAACTCAACTAAATTTTAAAAAACTTTTTAATAGACCAAAAAAGCCCAGGGCCCAAGTCATTAAGTAAAAACCCAATCTGCCCCAACCCAAAACCAGAAAAGGCCCCGGAGCCCATGTCATTAATAGTCAAATATAATTAAGTGAAATTGTTTAGGCCCGGTTTTTAAAATTGAATAAGTTTATAATATACCTGGTCCATAATCGCTGAAAACTGATAATCCATTAAGTTTTTAAACAGTTTAACCTTTTATGTCCCTATTGAATATCCAACAAAGGGGTCCGGTAAATTCCTAACAGATCCCCAGCAGGGATGAGTTTTTCCGAGAATGGTTGACGGAAAAATTTGGGGAACAACCCCCTAAAAAATCCAAGGTGCGGGCATCAAGTGATAAAAGCCCCCGACCATGGATGGACAAATGTTAAAGATGATTAATGGGAAGCGGTTACTTTTCCCCAAAAAGTTTTCAGAAAGAGTTTATTAAAAAGCCCAAATTGTTGGGGCAAGGATCTAAAAAATGACCAACCATTTTGCCATACTACTACGGGGAGCCAATCAACTATGATGTCCCCGACTATCTAGCTTGTTAGTGGAGTGCCAGCTGCACAACCCAAATAAAAAAACCGATACTAATTGTTCCCCGGGATTTTTTTTGGAAAGGGCCACTGTGGAGGGACCGTTGACAATGAGAAAGGAGGAGTCAAGTACTTAATAGTTTAAATTGATCATCTGCCGATGGGTTAAGAAGGTTTTAAAAAGGGGAGACACTACCAGTACTGGGGGAGGTTCACCCCGGATCAAGTAGTATATTGGGGTTTTGATTGTCCCCAGGTCCTGCTGAATAACAATGAAAAAAAATTTCACATCTCAGGATCCCGCAGAAATGAGAAAGGGGGTTTCTGAGGAGCCATGTTTTTGATCCCCCATCCAAGACAAAGGGACGGGGTGGAACTAGTTAATGGAATGCTGGCTGCAACGCTGGGAATTTTTAAAAAGGGAAAGATCCTCCACGTGGGGAAAGTACCTGGGGTTTGGTGATGTTTGCCTACAATATCAGTAAACATGCGGCGATGGGAAAATAAATTTCTGAATTGCTTTTGGGAGAAAAAGCTGCATTGTTAAAATTTTATATTTGGGGGGTGGAACTAACATTGGGGATTAGTGCCAACCATTTCCTAAACTGATTGATTAATATTCTGATTCAAAAAGGGAAATTTAAAATTTGATATGACTTTAAGAAAAAAAGGGTAAAACGAAATTTATGGATGATAGGAACTGACTGGGGCCTTTCCCGAAACCAAAAGGGAAAGAGTTTCATTGCAACAGAATTTTGGGGGAAGAAAAATACCAGATGTGTTATGGTTGGGGCCCCTTTGAGTTATTGCCAAGATGGTGACAACGGCCCCATTCCATCCAGAACCTCTTGGATGGAAGAGTAGTAAATTGAGTCCATGCCAGATGAAGCAATGGATCAAAAAAAACAAAAAAGAATTCCCAAGGACCGCTGAACCATTAGGTTGGTTATGTCCTTTTGATTAGGTCAAGTCCAAAGGACCTCTGAACCAAAAACTGGTTGGCTAATACCTAGGATCCAGTTTGGGAAAAAAAAAAGATGGATACGAACTGAAATAAGGTCAAGTCCCATGGAAAAAAGAAGAAAAATAAACAATTGATAAAGATAATGGAAAAAAGATTATTAAACCTGCATAGAAAAAACCGATATATTTTTATAATTTTATTTTTTTATTATCCTCTATTTAGAATGATCCTCTATGTCACCTCTTGGGGGGGGAGGATGGATCGATGTAGGAATGAATAGCCTGTCAAAATCTATGTGAGATTAGATGCTAGCAAGGGCTAGACCTACATGAAACCAAGTTGTTGAGCAGACTCAGATCCCTGTCAGAAAGTAACTAGGGGAAGGGAAATTGAGATGTTGAATGAAGCCAGATGTGAAACCCTAGGAGAGGGTAGGGAAGCAACAGTACAGAAAGAGGCAGTCAGCAAATAACCTCAAGTAATCCTAATATGGTACCAGATCCAGAAGGTTAGTGCTTGAGCACTTGCCAGTAGGCTTCATCAAGAACACCAGACATATGGGCCAGCAGCGAACAAGGGATACTAGATGGGGTTGCCAAATCATGCCCCTTTAAACCATTACAGTGAAGATACCAGTGGTACATGCCAGAAATGATATAGTCATGCAAGGAGCAATGGAATCCTGCAAGACGACTACAAGCTTCTCAGAAGCTGAAGCAGAAGGAGGATGGAAGCTTGTGGCCCAACTTCAAAGAACTTGGCCAGCAAAGGAAGTGCTTAAGTGGTAATATACATCTAGGATGTTCTCAAGAACAGAAGAATATAAGCACTATGGATAAGCTTGATGACTTGGGCCCTTAATTATGCATAGGAAGTTTGAAATGAATGCTGTTGCCATGTGAGTTTGGTGGAGAAGACAACTGGCTTGTAGTATTGACCAGGTCAGAAGAGGAACTCTGGAAGCAAGTCAAGCCTGCAAGAGGAAGGAATAATCAAGAGCAAAGGAATTATTTCAGGAGCTCAACGATGATGTTCATGCGCATCTGCAAAAGAAGCTGAATCCAGGAAGAGTTTTAAATCTAACTCTGGAATTGACAACAGAGTAAGAATCAGCTAGAGAGTTTAAAGATTGCTAGCCTGGTTTCAGAAGGGTTGGTTACTGTTTCTAGTAATTCCATGGAAGGACTAGCCACTGGTGCCAGACTAGGCGTATGAGTCCTGGAAGGATCATAGAAGAGGTTCCGTTGTGCAGCCCAACTCATCTTCTGGAAGAGCCAAAGATCTTGATCAGACAAACTGTTGACAGCTTTGGTGCCATGACTCAGAATTTTTCATATGAGCTGGATGAGAGGGGGATGTCAGACTTATATGATAGTCAACTTTTGCACTCTAAAATAATTAACCCCAAAATTTTGGAAAATTAGCCCAAGATTTTTGGGATAAGTTTCGGAGAAAAATTTAAAAGATATGACCAAGAGGGTTAAAAGAAAATAAAAAGGGGAATGCATAAATGAGCATTATTAATTGAGCCATGAAATGAACATCAATAAAAAGAGTTCCTGTAAAAGATGAGGGAAAACCAGGGAAAGGAATGGCCCAAGAACCCTGAATTTTTGACGGGAGTCATATGCCCTGATGGGGTAAAACTGGACCCCCAGGATTAAATAATGTCACGAGTAAATCAATTATCCTGACATGATAGTAGATTGTGGGGCCCGGGCTCTGAGTTGGCAGTAGCGAGGGGGAAAAGAGGAAGAGAGCCACATGCCAAAGGTCATCCCAAGCAGTATTGAGTACTGGTGATCATACCTCTTGAAAAAGGGAAATTTTTTGACTGAGTGTTCAAATCAGTGTTCTCCTGTACTGGCCCTATTCCCCTTTTAAACCCAGGAAAGGGATGTGTTGGGTTTTTTTCCCATTTTATTGGCTTTTTCCAGAAATAGTTTGGGGGAAAATTTCCCCTAATGCGGGTAAATTTGGGAAATCAGTTGCCCCTGATTTTGGGGGCAACTAATTTGAGGAGTTTTAGGTTACTCACCTGGTTGAATCTTTCGGGGATAAACCCAGAGGGAATGCAAGATCTCATTGGGAAGAGTTGCGGGCAAAATGAGGCATCTGATAGTGTTTAAAATTTTAGGTGTCCCAATTTGGGTTTGGGTCGGGGTTTCATCACTGAAAGGAAATTTTAAAGGGGCAAGTTTCAAGGTGAGGATGCTACCTGCAACTAGAAAATCAAACATTTGGTTTTGACCTTCCTTAATGGGTAAAAAATCCCATTACCCAAAAAGGTCGCTTGCCAAATATGGATTTTTCTTGGATTGAAGGAAAACGTTAGGACCGTTTTTGACCTTTCCATTTTAAGGGGCTTGAGGATGTCCAACAACGCAATCCTAGCCAGTATGGGGAAAACATTCTAAAAAAGAAGAGGATGGTTGATTCAAAGGCAACAGCTGGGGCCCTTTCTCAAAGAGGTGTCAACTGAGGGTTGGACGCCTCCCCCAATTTTAAATTTTCCCCAACCACTAATAATAAAAAAACCCCTAGTTGAAACCAGAGTTTAGTACAGAGTAAACATCGATATAATTTTTTTTGGGACACTTTTATCGCTTTCATTTGTTCTATTTTTTTTTCAGGGATATTATTTCTGTTTTAATAAAATTGGGGGGGCCCCTTTAAGGGAAAAAGTAAGGATCCAGGGATCCAGAGAAGAAGGGAAACAAATCAGGGATTGCTGCCAACTTTTGTCAAACTGGAGAAACCGTCAACAGAGATTTAAAGAAAGTCGGTTTGATGGTACTAGGGAATGAATCCCTATTTTGAGACATCACAAGTATTTAGAGCGGAAATATTGGTCAAGCGTTGGGCTGAGATTAAGACCCATTAAACTATGGATAATAGTCGTCATACAAATTTTCAAAAATATCAACTATCATAAATGGAAAATTGCAAAAAACCTGAACCTGTTGAATAATTTATAGGGGTTAGGGCCAAAAATAATTTTTCCCCAAAAATTTTTAAACCCCATCCCCACAACACGCACCAGCCCCCCACTGACACCACTATGGTGGTTCAGTTTGGGGGTCCCACTTCCCTTTCCCCCCATGGTGCTCTTCAGAATCTGATGGAAGGTTTGGGCCCAAATTGCTAACCCCATTCTTCAGTTTTTGGTCCCCAAGGGGGGCCATTCATCTTTCAAGGCCTTGGGCTTTACATCCCCAAAATTTTAAAAAACTTTTGTCAATTCCCCCACACACAGTCATTCCCTCATCCCCAACCACCCATTCTGGGCCCAGTCAAGGGTGGGCAGACCATCCCCCTCCTGCCTAAAAGTTAACCCTCATTTAAAATTCTCTGATGCTTACGTGGACCTGCTTTGTCTCCATCTGGTTCCCACTTGACCCAACCCCCACAGCCTTTCCAGTTTTAAAAAATTTTTCCCCCCCCTTTCCCCAAAACCTGCTGCCACTCAGCGCCAAGGCCCCAGCCCCCTCCTCATTCCAGTGCCACCGCAAAAGTAAAAAGGCTTGGACAACGGCCCAATTTTTCTTCCCCAGCCACAACCCAAAAATTGACCCATTTTCCCCCTCAACTTTTCCCCGGACTTATTGGATGAAACCATAAATGGGCAATGTTATTGAAGATTGAAATCAAATTGAAGAAATTTTTCCAAAAAAAAACCCCCATTCAGACCCCCCAGCTTTTTTGCCCCAACCAAAGCCCCTGCATTCCACTCTGAACACCAGATCTCAGTTGCTGTAGCTAAAAACCCAGATAGCTTTAAAATTCTAAGAAAAATAGGGAGTCAGTGGAGATTTGTTGGGACCCTTTTTCCCCCATTTTTGCTCTGACCATAGCCCCAGAGCAAACGGGACATCCTAGACCTGCACAAAAAAAGAAAATGCCCCAATCCGGGAAGTTGCAAATCCTTCCACCAAAAAAAAAACCCCCTTCTTTAGAAGGCTCTTTTTTTCCCAGCCCTTTCATCCACCACCCCAGGGGAAAATTTTTTTCCCAAAATCCCTTTGGGTCTTAATTTTTGGAGCAGAAACCCCTTAAAACCAAACCATAAAACCAACTCGTTCCCCAAATTGGGATCACCCACCATGTCTCCCCTTGGCCTGCACTCTTGCTTTGGGAATATGGATTCTGGTGCTGAGAAGGGCCACCCAATTCCCCTTTCCCCCTTTCCTTTGGGGGTTGAGCACGGGGGCCCACTGTCCCACCTGGTTGGTTGAAATTCTCTTTCATTTTAATTTCACCTCCCTTTTTGGGGTCAAACTTCTTTTTGGGGTATTCTTTTTGTACTAGATGGTCCCAACCTGTTTGGTATTTTTTTCATTCATTTTTAGCTCTTTAGTTTTCAAAAAATTCCACCCCCTGGTCAGCTTACCCAAAAAAAATTTAAAATTTCAAAGATCTACGGGCCCCCAGTTAAAGAAAACGCAAGTGCCCACCAGATTTCCCAGGGAAAGAATCTGATGATCTGCCCCCTTTGAACAAGAATGATACAAGTTGCCTCTTCCTCCCTTTACCAAGAACTTTGAACTATACAAAAAATTTTTTGCCCAAAGGGGAATTCAAAATTTAAAAAAGTTTGAAAATGCACCTTTTCCAATAAAAAAACAACTTGTAACAAAAATTTATTTTTTGTCCTCAAAAATATGCACCTCAGAGTGCACACCTTCCCGATGAAGGGGAAATTAATTTACCTTTCCTAGACAACTCATGAAAGATTGACTTGTACCTCCCCTTTTATTATCCCAAAGGTGTTTCCACTACAAAAAATTTTAAAAAACACTGTAATTCCAATCAGCCTTGGAGACCTGTGCCAAAAGCAGTCCCCCCTTTCCCAAAATCTTCATCAAAATTGGGAAAGGCAAGGGCTGACCTGGCACATTAAAACCCCAAAAAACATTATTCAAAACTCAATTTTAAACCATTAGATCCCCTTTTTTTCACCTTTTCCCAAACATCTTGGGGCCCGGGTCATCCACCAACATCATTACTAAAAAAAATTATCTGAGATATTCAAAAGGGCATATTACACAGTGACCCCGGTGCCTTTTTTGGTTTTGGGGGCACCCAACAAGCCCAATTTCAACGTTATTATTTCCCTTAGATCACTGGGAAAAACAGAACCATCAACACCGTTGTTTTTGAACATAACCATTCTCCCATGTTACTGCCCCGCCAGGCCCTGAAAGAATTCAGTATCCATGCAAACTTTAAGAGTGACCAGTGGTACACCCAGATTGATGGCAGAATGAACCCCAAAAGTTTCCCCTATTCTAACGTAAAGTTCTACAATCCCCGCCAAAAGGGATTCCCACCTTTTGTTCTGAATTAGATGACTAAATTTTGACCTTGAGCTTAATAAACCACCAAAAAAAACAAAATTAACCCCAACCCCTTTTGGGCAGCACCATGAAAATATCCGCCACAATTTATTAAAAAAACCCTTTTTTCTCTAGGGGCCCCCCACCCTAGATGGGGAAAAGAGAACCCATAGCCAAATGCCCCCATTGACTTCCTAAGCCTGAAAAAAAAATTTAAATGAAGAATTTAAAAAGTTTAAAACCCGAGGACTCACCTGACCCTTTCCCGCCACCTTGGGGCTTTCCTGTGGTTGTGCCTAAGAAAATCTGCAAGCTCAGAATGTGTGTCAAAAAAGAGTGCCCGTAACCCCTGTTCCCAGCAAGGTGATGTGGGATGCAAAACCCCCATTGTTAGGGGAACCAGCCAATTTAAAAAAAAAGGGAAAAAAAAAACCTCAAACGGGGCCCATTTGGGGACCCCGGCAAGGGTTAAAGTGCAACAAAAGCTCCAGGTAAGTGAGGGGAAAATAACAGCTTAAGGACCCCAGAAAGGGGGGTCCATAATCAAGTGTGGCTTGACGTCAAAGGGGTTTGGGGGCCCCGATCTGGAGGGGAACCCGGGCAGCCTAAGGGGCACCTGGGATTTTGGTAAATTTTGATAAAAAGGGAGTGGGCCCCACATAGTTGGAGACCTCCCCAAAGAGGTTCACCACCAAGTTCGTCCAAGGAACCATGAGTAAAAAAGTAAAAAAACGATTAAATTTTTTTTTGAGAAAAATTGACCAACGAGGAATGTTGGTCACAAAAAAAGTAATTAAAGTGGGTTGGGGGAAAATTTAAAGGGTTTTGCATAAAATGCCCCAAATCTTACGTTCCAAAAACAGACACTTCCATCCGTTTTGGAAATACACCAAAAAGTGCCTTCACTCAAGTAATTGATTGAAACCCAAAATTTTTACCCAAATTTAAAATTTCATAACAACGGATTAAAACCCCCTTGCTCTCCAACCAAGCAAATTGAACCATTTTTTTTGAAACTAAATGTTTGTTTCAGTCCGGGGGTGAGAAAAGGGACTGGGCTTTTTTGCTCCCCATTAGTATAAACCTGGGCAGCTTGGTTTCACCCAGCGTTGATCAAAGGTGTTTTTCAGGTCATGAAGAGCCAAAAGTTTCCCCTTTTGGGCCTCCTGTCGCCCAGCCTTATTTTTAGCATCTTTTCCCCACTATCAATATCCAACCATTACAATTTGCATCAACTATATCTCCCAATAAAGTCTAAAAGTTGTGTACCACAACTTGTCCAACATTTTGACTCCATGAGGGGCACAAAATTTCACCACCATTGATCTTTTCTCTGGGTCTGACAACTTGGAGTTGACAAAGTCCATCCTCAAGATTTTAAAGGGCAGAATTAACAATTTGGAAAAGGCCCTTTTGGGTATCCTGCACCGTGCACCTTCAGAAAGTCATGAAACCTATTTTTTAAAACCTGTTGACCTATATGTTTCCTGTTAATGAGATTACAATTTTATCACCAAACTCCAAAAACCCTTGTGACCTCTAAAAAAAATTTCCCCAAAAAATAAAATTTAAACCCCAGTGTGAATGTCTTAAAAATCATGCTGTGAAATGGAAACTAAACTCTCAGACATATCCTCACACCTGATAGCAAGTGCCCTACCCATTAAAAATAGTATTCTGTATCCTGTATAATCCTTAAAACTGACCAAACCCACTTTTTGGGGACCTCAACTAACATAGAGCTTTTATTTAAATATAGTAAAATCAATCCCCTTTAAACCCACAAAAATTTTAAATGAAATTTTTTAGATGACAAAAAAGGCAAAAACCCCCCAAAAATTTGCCGTTACCCCCTTTAATATTCCAGACGGGGGAAAAGGGTTTTAATATCCACAGATGTGAAACCCTTTCCCCCAGTGCCTCCCCCATTAAATCAATGATAGCACCTATTTTATAGAATTACCTCAAAATATTTGTTTTTGGGCAAAATCAACTACTCTACAAAAGAAATACTTGCCTAGGTACTCACCCCCTAAATGTTTTAATATTGTGTTTTGGGTATACCGTCACTATCTTTATAGATAATTGTGGTGTCCTTTCTTTACCAAAACATCCCAAACAGCTGATACATTGGCCATAGCTAATCAAATTTTACTTGAGATTCACTCATCTCCCCAGAAAATTAAAAAATGTGGCAGATGGCCTTTCCAACATCACATATAGCCTTCTGATGCTGCAATATTTTATATAAAGGGAGATTGTTTTTAAAAGGAGCTTGTACAGATATAGAAGTTTCTATGCAAGTTTAAAGTACCTGAAGGCATCAACGACATCAAAAAAACGAGTGCGCCAAGTTTTTCTTGGAAGTTCAGTTTTATGTTTGCACAAAAGGATCAGCTTCCTAAGTAGTGCCAAAAGGCCAAAGAATGAAGCGCATGAAAGAAGCACATGATGATGCTGGCCACTTCAGAAGACAAGCAACCTGGACTCAACTACATTCTTCTTACTGGTGGACTAACGTCTATTCTAATTTCTTTAGCTATGTCGCCACCTTCCAAGCTTGACAAGTTTATAATGCATCGCCTTATACAAAAAAACTCCTCAATCCATTGTCACTAACAGATTGTTTGAAATAAGGAAGTTTAAATTTCATGCGCCTACTTAGAGTTGCCTCCAATGGGTCCAAATACATGCTTGTCATAACTAGAATATAGATCCAAGTGGCTTGTAGCTAAAGCAACCCATCACGCTTATGCAGAAAAAATCACTCAATTCCTATATGAAGAAATTTTAACCATGTATGGACCACCTCACACCATTCTATCTGGCAAAGGCACGCACTAAAACAACAAGTTTGTTGAGAAGATTATTGAACAAGTCTGCACCAAACATTCTATTACTACTTCCGACAATCCCCAATGAAACAGTTTGACAGAACACCTCTATCAAACCCTCATGAATGCCCTTGAAAGAAGTACTACCAATAACCCTGAGAAATGGCCTGAACGCCTTCCATTAATACTTTGGGCCTACCTCTCCAAAAGTTATACCACTACCAAACATATCCCTTATGAGTTACTTTTCTGTGTCCAACTTTGCCCAAACTCTTTAACAAAACAACTTTTCAATATCAACCAACCACCCAATTGCCACCAATGGTGATCCTTTGCTCAAAACCTTATAACTGAAGATGCTGTGAGAAAACAAAATGCAACTATGACAATCAACTTAAAAATTCTTCAGATTTCCACCATTACAGATTTAGTCCTCCTTTATTGCAATACATTTATTAATTCCCACCAAAAGAAGACATACTACCACTATATATTTTTATTTAACCAAGGTTTGCCGACCAGGGGATGGACATTACCAAACTAAAAACTAAAACTAAAAAAGTAAAATAACTAATTGGTTCAAACGAAACGCCCAAATGAGCGTTTGAATGAAACGCACCAAACAAAAGAACCAACTAGGTGGGCAGCAGATACTGCTTATCTCTCCAGGTGGAAGGGGAGGGGGTTTGGGGGTTCATTTCAGCATCAGCTATCTCTTTCCAGAATAAGGTTTGTGCAAAGGCAGATAGCAAGGGCATCGGGGCATCAGCAGTATGTGGTTCAATATCTCTGATGATTGGTTTGTAAGTAATTGCCAACCATAAAAATGGCAGTGATATATTTGGCTTTTATGCGGGCGTCTGTTAGTTTAACAAATGTGTCAATATTGATTCAGGCAATCTTAGCTTTCAGATTCTGTGCTACTTATACCACGTTTTGGATAGCGTCAGTGACATTTTTGTGTAGTTGTTTCAGATTAATCTTACTTTTTGGAGTAAGATTTTGGGGATAACAGGAGGTGGAATTCCTTCTGCGAGCACTGCCGCTGATTTGGCAGCAGCTTTGCAGAGGGGACAGCAATCTGGTGTGGCAGCTGCTTCTACTGCAAGCTGGTGGTCGCTATGGAATGGTTCAGCATTTGGCTTTGGGGAATATAAATGAGGGGAATTCTGCATCCCATTTTGCATTATAGAACTGGTCAACTTGAAGTGATGGTTCTTCTATGATATTACCTGATTTTTCAATTTCATCCAAAACTCCCATGGGTTCTGGCATAATTGAATTGGGAATTGGCGTGTGGTTGAGTATTGGTTGATTCATTGGAGGTTGCAAGGGATCAAACTGTGGTCCAATTCTACGCTTTATTGGATGAATCATGTGTGACACTGGGGCAAGGTGGAGGCTTATTGGTGGCTGCAGATGCAGCTGCAGCAGCAGGCTTTGGGGGAGGGGGAGGTAGGATTGTACCCCATGCCAGAATTGGCGTGGGGTGGGTGGCAGATTGATGGCCGTGGGATGAACTATAAGCGCCGTTGGAAGCTGCTAGATATGGGAACTTACATTTTGAGTGGTCTAACTCAAAGCAGGACAGACAAATTGTCTGTCCGCCCTCAATGCAGGCCCAGAATGGATGGTTGGGGGCAGAGGGGATAGTGGCATGAGGGGGAATTGATGGGGCAATTTTGACTGCTTCAGGGCTGATCATTGCATACACCTGAGGCCCAGTGAGGCGTGTGGCCCCATTTGGGACCACAAATTGCAAGATGGTGTTAGAGCCATAGGCAGCCAAACCTTCCATAGGCTCATGGTGGAGCACCTCAGAGGGAAGGTGGGTAGGCAAATCAGCGAACTGAACCATCAAAGTGGTGTCCTCTGGGAGCTGGGTCCGAGTTGTTGGGAGAGGAGTATCCTGGAAGACCAGGGGTACCGTTGCTGCAGTGGCAGCATTGGCTTCACAGGTGAAGCTGAGATCAAAATACCTCTTATAGGGGCGGAAGTCAATAAATCAGGCGGGATGCATCACTGCCTGAGCCATTTCAATAATGGCTTGATCATTGTAGAGGAAAAGTTTTCCATATTTGACCCTAAGGCCAAAACGCATGTTACTCCAGGGGAGCACCAGGGGCAATGGGGCACAGCTTGGGTTTGAGTGAGGTGGGCGTCGAGATCCTTGAGAGGAACAAATTTTCCCAGGGGTTCCTAAACTGGAGCAGCTAGTGGGGAATCCAATAACATCAGAGTAAAACTATGGCAGGAGATTAAGTTTTACTTTTATAAACTGTATAAATTTCTCAGAAAGTTATGCCGAGCAAAAAGAAAATTGACATACTACCACTATATAAGACCCTACCAAGTTTCCAAAGACCTCTTCTATGGTAATTATTCCCTAGAGACTCTTAATAGAGTACTCTACCAATCTACCATCAATGGGAATCTCTTGAAACTCAAAAAGTACCAAAATGAATAGGTGGAGTGTCATGAGAATAGGATGTTCCTTTAATCCACGCACTCCAATAAACTGCACCATGATTTTATTCATTTTGTCCCAATTTGCCAGTTACACGCACTGTTGGCGCTACAGTTATTCAGACTGGTGCCAGGGTTCGCGGTGGCTCAAAGCTGGAAAAATTGGAAAGAGTGCTGAGGAGGAAATGGGAAAATGAGTAAGGATACTGAGTATTTTATTAAACTAAAAGGCCTGATATTTATAGGTGTCAGACTTGGTGCCTTCTCAGGATCGTCAGGGCCTCATCTGTTCAGGATCTTCACTGATCTTCCAGAATGGCCTGTGGGGCGTTCCACGGGCGTCGCTCACCTGACTGAATGCGGAAATGCTGCCCACGTACCCAGAATAGGGGAGGAGGATCTTAAAATATATTTAGCTTGGTAGGTTTGATGACTGATTCAGCATGGCCTGATTCAGAAGAGGGGAATTTGATTGATTTTTATCTCAAATCCTGACAATGCCCCCTCAAGATCCTGTTGGAGGGGGTATACAGCCGGAGGAACTGACCATGCACCTGATTTACTACAGTCCCTTGATTGATGTCAGCAATGGAGTACTCAGACTTCACCTTATGTATGACTTTGTAGGGTCCAGACCAAAGTACATTGAGCTTATTCTGTCAGCCTCCAGGTCAATGATGATTAAAAGAGAATGAGGTCACCTAATTGAAAATCTGGTAAGGAGGGTCATCCAAGATTTGATCAGTATGTCTCTTCCAGTGATGGTGATAATGCCTTGAGTGGCTTGGGTTGGAGCCAGACAATTTCATCATCTAGAGCCCTCATAATTAAATTGGAGTTCTCAGGGGTGGAGGCTTCAAGCAGGGGATGGATGCTACTGGTAGTTGAGGTGACCGCCCAGTAGTATTTCAAATGGGGACATCTGATGACACGGTGATAGCTTAATGGTGAAAGCAAGGCGCTGGGCAGATAATGGTTCCAACGGGCAGGATATGAGGCGGCTAACTTCTGTAGGATGGAAACAAGAGTTCTGTTAGCGCGTTCTACCGCCCCATTATAAAAGGGGTGGTAGGGGCAGCGAAACTCGGGGTGGTGCCATGTAGCGAAGTGAGTTCTTGTACTACCTGAGAGGTGAAGTTCAACCCATTGTCTGAAGTTAAGGTTCGGGGGTACCTATGCTGGGTGAAAATGGAGCAAAAAAAAAAGAGCAGAGCAGTGGTGGCTGCAGGGACTGAGATTGCCTCAACTCACTTAGTTAAGTGGTCTATAGCTAGGATAATATACTTGTGACCATGAGCCCAGTGGGAAGGGGACCCACCACGTCGATACTAATGACAATGAAAGGTTTGGTCAGGGCAACAACTGATGCTAATATTGAGGGTTGGCCCAGTCTTAGGATCAGCAGGTCATACAAGCTTCTAAAACCTCTTGGATGGTTTCTACCATTTGGTCACAGTAGCAGCGTGACTTCAGCCATTCATGGGTCTTCTTAACTGCACCGTGTCCCACAGTAGAAGGGCCCTTTTTCGGATGACATCAGTTTGAGAGGAAGGTCAGATAGGGGGAAGCCACTTCTTTTTAAACTCTCTTGTGAAACTGTCAGGCAGATAGCAAGTAATAATTAGACTGGCCTACCAGCCCAGATGCCGAGCATCTGAACAGCAAACCAGAATGCCCAAGGCACTGCTGCTGATATGACGAATATGGAACTGTAAAGGAGTTCCACCAATATCTGCCGGTGAGCCAGAATTTCAAAAGGCACAAAATAAAGTACCGGATCACACGGCCATTAACCCCAAAGGGTATGAGAACACGGAATGGGGATTTAATTTTTTGTAACTAAGGTAAGCCGCCCAGGGGATGGACATTACCAAACTAAAACTAAAATCATAATAAAAAATAACGATTCAAATGAAATTCCCAAAATGGATGGATCAATTGAATTTATAAAAAATATCCAACCAGGTGGGTAGCGAATACTGCTATCCCTCCATGGTGGATGGGGAGGGGGGGGGGGGGGTGCTTCAGCTGCATCCATCTTTCCAGAGTAGGGGGGGTCAAGGCAGATAGAAAGGGGGTGGGGGCATCGGGAGTGTGGGGTTTGATATCCTTGATGACTGGAACTTGAATAGTTGCCAGCCATCATTATACCAACGAAATTTGCCCAAAACGTCTTCAGCTTTGAGGCGGGCATCTGGGGGTTTAACGAATGTGGCAATGTTGGTTTTGGTTATTTTTGTTTGATTCCCGGGTACTGTTACCACGTTCTGGATGGCTTCAGTGACGTTTTTGTGTAAAGTTTTCATGTTGATCTTACTTTGTGCAGTAAAATTTATGGGGATGATGGGGGGTGGAATTCCTCCTGTGAGCGCATCCAAAGATTTGGGGACAGCTTTACAAAGTGGACGGCAACTGGTGTGGCAGCTGCTTCTACTGCAAGCTGGTGGTCCGTAGAATGGTTTGGCATTAGGTTGTGGGACATATTTTTTAGGTGGGATTTTTGCATCCCATTTTGCATTACAGAGCCCTTGATTGCACGTCAGTTCTTCAATGACATTACCTGATTTGTCAATTTCATTTAATAATTAACATGGATTTTGGTTGAATTGAATTGGGGAATCAGCGCGTTGAGGTTTGTTTATTCATTTGTGGATGTATGGGATTGAACTGGGATCTAATATGATGTTTGGTTGGATGAATTATTTGTGGCATTGGGGCATGGTGGGGGCGTTGGTGGCTGTAAGGTGCAGTGGGATCAGGGTTTGGGGGAGGGGAAGGTAGGATTGTACCCCATTCAGAATTGGCGCGGGGTGGGGAGCAGATTGGTGGGCGTCGGGCAAACTTTTTGGGATTGGCAGAAGTTTATGAGTATGGCATTTTGTTTTGAGTGGTCTAACTCGAAACAGGATGGACATATTGTCCGTCCGCCCCCAAGGCAGGCCCAGAACGGATGGTTGGGGGCAGATGGGATGGTGGCACAAGGGGAATTGCCAAAGAAATTTTTTTAAATTCAGGGCGATTGTGGATATGCCCAAGGCCCAGAGGCGGGGGCCCCCTTTTGGGGCCACAAAATTTTAAGATGGTGTTAGCCCTAGGCTGCCAAACCTTCCGTTAGCCCCTGGTTGGCCTTCGGGGGGGGGTGGGTGGGCAAACCCCCAAACTGGACCCCCAAGGCGGCGTTTATTGGGAGCTAGGTCC
>JAKSZP010018080.1:0-15460 GCA_022478985.1 Massospora cicadina
TATGTTCAGAATCTTATCACAACTGAGACGCCCAATGCGCCTTAGGAGCGGTTAGCAGGGCCCCTCAGCCCTACTCCCTCGCTCACATTACTCTCCATTGCACCTCTGCTGCGGAGAGCATAACCATTAATAGGAGTTGGGTGTATTCTGCCTCTTTTCGTTGCTGCTGTTTTTGCTCTTCTCTTTCCTTTGCTGGTTTTCAATTTATCATTGCGGTGAACTTGTGTGCTCTTATTGGCCACATTATTTTCTTGCGCATTCCATTGTTGTTTTCATTCCCAATTTGGTTATGCTCCACGATTTTTTTTTGGGGGGGTGCACTGAACCCCTGTTTTGCCACATTTATTTCCAAATTGGGTTCCACCAAATCCAATTTGTTTTGATTGGTTATTTGGTTTTCCACAGGATTTGATTTGTTCATTTGTTTCAAATCATCCATGTCCTCCTGGATCTGTTCCAGTGATATGGATGATTCCACTGAGGCCTTTTACTTGGCCGTAGCCAGCTTGTGAGCTTGTTTGACCATTTTTTGTTCTTTTGGGGAGATTAGTCAATTATTTTATATTAACCCATGTTCTCCCCAGTTGAATGTTTGTGTGGTATCTGTGGTTTTGGCGTACTCTGAGTTGTCTTTGCCATTTCCTCCTCACAGAATTCCATTTCTCTCAGGCCTTCTTTTATAAAGCATGTATGAATTTTGTGCCCAAAGGCCTGGCAGTGGTTGCATATGGGGGGTGCGCTCTCTACTGTTGCATAGAACAGTTGGAATTTTTCCCATCATTAGTGAAGGATGTAAATTGGGTGATTTTTGTGATATCCTTTACTACCTCCTGGTTCAGGGAAATAATTGCAATTGCCTTCCCAGTGCTAAGGGTTGACATCACCTGGAATCTTTGCATCTCAAATTGTTTAATTTCTCTGTAGGCTTCCAAGCCTTCTTAGGGATGTTGTTTGACTACTGTAAACGCCAGTGTAGTTGGAAGTTAATAAAAGATTATAAAAATATCTTTTAACTCTGTCCAATGTGTGCAATTTGGTTGATACCAAATGCTGGCCGTTGGGAAGGTTGAGTACTACTCTGACCTTCGCTGCTTCATTTGCTTCTTCCACAGTTTTGAACCCAAGGTCTACCCAACCTTTGTGGATAATATGGGTTGTTAAGTACACCGCACGCGGGAAATATATTTAAGTTGGACTTTGCCAAACTTTTCCCACTTTTTCAGTGTTTCTACGCCCAGGAAAACTCATATCCCATGTTCCATTAATGACAGTATTTGCGAGTGGGATACTTCCATGTAACTGCATTATTTTACCAAAAAATTCATGAAGCCCGCATGGTGTGCCACCTCAGGTTTTTACTGATATTTATGTTTGTACCTGTGCACTTGGTACATTTGGGCGGTGCAGGTCCAGGTCTGCTGCCCTTTACCACGTTTGTAAACTCTTTACTTTATTACTAATACTCATCTCAACTGGTATTGATTATCAAATTATAGTATTTGAATTAAATCATATTACTAAAAGTGATAGTAATCAGAAAGAAAAGCTTTTAATGTGGAGAATCTTATTGTGTTTATCGTTTTCTTCTTTATCAGCTTAGTTTTATATAACAGCAATCCTCAGAATGGAAATATCGAAGACAGTAATTAAATTGAACTGCTCTAGTATTCTCAGGCACAGTTTAAGCTCTAGGGCGACTAGGTCTCGAAGAATCATAGACTTGGGGGTTTTCAGAAAATTGAGGAGGCAATTTCAACAAGGCCTGCTTGATGTCTTATATACTTCTAAAAATCATTTTTACGCTAATAAGGTAAACTTGCATCTGAGTTCAAGAAGTAAAAGCGGACATAACTGCAGTGATCGCATCATCCAAATATAACTGACCACAAGCTACCAATGTTTGAGCTTCCTGATAGAACTGATGAGTAAAAACATTGGTAGACTCATTACGGTGGGGCTATATACCCATAAAATCCTGTTTTTGAGAGGATAAGGTTGCTCACTCTCAAATTCTTTGATTAGCTCTTCTTTGATCTGAGACCAAGTAGAGCAAGTCAACAAGTGGGGTACCATGATATCAAGAGCCAAATTGGGTAAGGCAATTAGGCAAGTAATTAATTTTTTTGGTGATTTGTGGTCTCACTTAAAGCCTTCTACTATAGGTAGAGGAAGAAGAAATGTTTTCCTCAGGAGAGTACTTCTCTTTAAATGGCGTCTTGAATTTCATTGGAGCATTGGAAGTCAAAAATGCACTCCAGGGTGTTTTAATTGAGTGGAAACATAAGAGTTGTAGTCAGTATATTGAGAAGAAAACTGAGGATAAGGGCCAACAGTCTTGGTACAAATTTTACTAATCTGTTGCTTTAAATCAGCATGCCCCACTTTTTCATCCAACTGATGAGATAGTTTATAAATTTGCTCCTGCTGAGCATTGTACTTAAGTTCCAGTGTTTCAATTTTTCTTGGAGCATCTCGCCTTTTGATTTATAGTCTTGAAACAGGATGTTGGTGTATTTTTCCCATTTATCCAGATTACTCAATTCGTCAGAAAAAGACTGAAGCGTCAGGAGGGGATCAATTGTTACCCCATCGGGTGTTAAGTTACACTCCTTGGCTACTTTGTAAGATTGCTCACATAAGCGGTCCATCATGCTTAATAGAGAGTCAATTTGTTGAAGGGATTCTGATTGCCCATCAGCACCTGGGGGTCCTCAAGGTCCATCCAAACCTGGTAGTATGTGGGGCCCATCAGCGCCAGGAGGTCCACGTGGACCTTCACCCCCTGGTGGACCATAAGGTCCTTCAACCCCAGGAGGACCCATAACTCCACAGGATTTCTCTACTTTGTTGACTCAGAATTGAATTCCGGAGTACAATTGCTCCAATTGGAAAAGACAATTTTTAATTTTTTCTTCCATTGATTGACTACACTCAGAGTGTTAGGAAATGCCCTCTTTCCATTTTTGCTGAATTTCCTGGACTTGCTTTGGGAACTGTAAATCAACAAAATTGGACATCCCTTGGTCAATCTGGATAAGCTGCTGATGTACTTCACTGAGAAGGGTCCAACTATTGATGATGGCATCTTGATTATCTCTGCTAAACTTGGAGGCGGATTTGAAAATTTGGTAATATAGTTATTTTTGGACTGGAGTTCTTCTAAAGAAATTGAGCATCCCTTGATGATGCATTCCCAATCTGGTAATAAATGGTATAATGTAGGGTGTATAAGGTGATGCAAGTATTGCTTGGCGCCAATTTCTGGCATTTGGGAGGTTTACAACACTTCCCACAAGATATAGTTACAGCATTATAATGAGACCAAGTGGAACGGATTCCAGGAATTAAAGCTCCCTCAAGCATTTGATTGATTATATTTTTGTAAAGCCTTGGGCAGGATTTAAAAAGTTCTCTGTAAGGCTTGTTAGGATCATAAAACTTCAGGTTGGCACAGAATTCAAACGTGGATGGTACATTTGGGGACTTTGGCTCTAGTTGAACGGACTCATTGTAAAATACTGCATTGCTCATGGTCTTGAGCTTCTTCAGGCAAAAAGTGAGAATCCATAGTAGTGATAGACGTTTTCAATGGTGCGTAAATCAGAGTGTCCCTGTAGTGAGCACCACTCTGGAAGTTTTGAATTACACTCTCAATGGGGCAAGTTTTCTCTTGAAGTTACTTAAGTGGAATTTACAAAAAGTAATAAATTAAAGTAAATACAGGTTTAATTTGACCTAATCTATATTATTGTAAGATTAATTATTTATAGGTTTTGTAATGGTTTGGGATCTGTTTTATCTAATTAATTGTTGAGTATTGAATTTTCTATCCATTATTCAGGATGAGACTGATCATTTTTTATTAACCTTGATAAATTTAGATAGATTATGCTCTCCTTCGAATAGTACCGGGGGGAATTGATGGAGTAGAATCTTCAGAACCAAAAGAATACAGAAAAATTCTGACAGTAGGTTACATAACAGGTTATTCGTTGGAAAGCCCAAATTTGTCATAGAGCCAATGAAGTGAATACGTATAATGTCCTCTATGGGTACCAATAAGCCTCTGACAATCTCCTGGTGTTTTCTTATAACCATGTACTTGCTGTTGAGGTTTCCCAAAAGGATAGTGATAGGTCTCTGGTAGGCTCAGTTTAGTATACTAGCGAATACACGAGGCTCCAAGGGGCTAACGCCCTCAATGCTTATAAGGTGCATCAAGCAGTTGTGTGGGATTTGGAGCGTGATCTTCGTGTCAACCAATCGTTGCTCATCAGGCTTTATCAACACTTCATCTGCAGCATAGAAAGGGATGCCGTCCCTAGCATCCAATGAATTGGGAATTTTTTTGTATCTCGACCAGAGATGGTATAATGTAAAGGCAAAGCGGAAAAAGGTATTCAAGCAGGCAAGATTATCCGTTCTTGCTGGGACCTATATTGAATAAGTCTAAAGGGACTTTGTAGTTGAGTAATGAGAGGAAACCTAGCTTTATGTTGATTATTCCCTCGTACTCAATCATAAACTGGGTACCTATGAGCATATCATAAGTGTTGTTGTCCAAGGCCACTGCTGTGGCTGATAAGATGAGCTTCCTCTAGAATGGGAATAGAAGAATATACCCCAATGGCATAGGTGTTGTTTGGGCCCACGGTTCCAAACCCTTGAGTATACTCTAAGTCATGTGCCAGCTTAATCTTTTTGATCAGTTTAGAGGATATTGCGTTAACCAAGGAGCCAGTATCCAGTATGACCATCACCTGGACTTTTTTAATGACACTTCCACCTTGGTGATGGTTCCTCCAAAGTTAGGAGGCAGAGCTAAGACCTCCTTGAGCTGGAAGGTGGAGGTTCGTTTTTGTGATTGGTCTCAGGGTATTTTTACAGGATGGGTTTCATGGTATGGATCTGCTGAAGAGGTCGAGATCAAGCCAGCCAAGAACTGATTGCATCGCTGGCAGTGTCAATAACTTTTGGGCACCATAGAACTTGGCTGAGATACGTGTCCTCAGTATGGTGGTCTCATCTACTCCTCCAGCGTTCAAGCAATAAGAAACCTCCACTTCAGCGGGTAATCTTAGTACGTAGTAATCAACATCCTCATAACCCCCTTCAGCTTCATCCTCAGGGTATGTTCACCAATTGGTAATAAAGAAATAGAGTTAGAAGAGTCAGTTACAGAGATTTATTAGCTAACCTCCGTTTAAACGTTTTTCCAACAAGACCTACCTTGTTGCAAGGGTTACCCTTAGGGCGCGCAACTACCAGCTTAGCTTGGGGGAAGGCAAGCAGCTTTGATGAGCTGGGGAAGAGGTACGGTGTTAGCAGCTTTAAAAATCTCAGACCTATGGGAGGACATGATATTTTCTTTAAGTCGCACTGAAGGATCAGGTTTCACAGAGTAGATAGGCATAGGGGGTCCAAGGGAGGTCATTTGAGCTACCTTCCACTGCCCTAAAGGCGAAAACTCCTCATTGGTTAGATTGTGGGGTTTCGCCACAGCTTTATTTGTGTTCATACAGGTATGAAGATCAGCAACATTTAACAAAGCCTCTATTATATCACGGACATTTTTGAAGTTGCGCTTCATTAAAATGATATGCTTAGCTAGAGAAGGTTTAGAATCTACCCAGCTAACATGGCAGAGATGGTATCATCCAGGTTTAGCATACTAGACGCTAACTGTAACGCACTGGCACCTTCCAATGAGCCACAAATGAGTTAGGCAACAGGATCATGTTAAAGACCATAGGGCTGACATGACTCCTGATACTACTCTCCTGGTGCGCGCGCTACAAGATTGGACAAGCACCCCCTGGAAGACAGTTGCAAGTATACTCAACCCCAGCAACATGCCTTGACTCCAAGACAAGGTATAGAGGGAGGCAATAGCCCTCCCAAGCTCACTCTCAAAGTCCAATTCTTGTTGATTTAAGCCAAACATGGCTGCAGTTAGCAATTTCTTTAAAAATAAACCCAAATTATAAATATATGAATTTTAGGTCATTTTATTTAATATTTAGCCAAGTTGATAGAAAACAGAACTGAGGAGCCTCCAGCTCCCAGTACCTTCCCTATATACACAGGCTAAAAGCTAAAATAAATTATAATATAAGCTTATGGTGCCAAATTGAATGATGTTTGGTGTAAACCTTACAGCAGGATCGCGGAATCTTTACTCAATGGTTTCGTGCTAGTTCCGATCCTCAATGGTTCCGCGCCAGTTCCATTTCGAATTCCAATTGAACCGCGAAACTCCCAAGCACCCAATTCTTTCCATTCTCAATTCAAATCCAAATTGAATCTCGAAACTACCCATTTCTCTCATTTTCCATTTTGTTCCGACTTGGACGCCCATCTTGCTCCTTGGCCTACTCCAAGCTCCAGCCCCTTAGGCGTCCTTGCCAGAACTAACGCCCCCTCCTCCTCCATACATACAGATACACAGCCTGCCCTGTCTTACCAAAGATCAGGGGCAATGTGATGCTGAGGATAGACCTCAACCGTCACATCACCCCTAGACAGGAAGAACTCTTGGATTTTCTCAGGACATCTGGCACAATCCCTAGCTGACTGCCATGTGGACTCCTCAAAGGATGACCCACCCAACGTACCAAGAATGAATGACGTCCTCGCACCACTTTGGTGTCAAGAATCTCCTCAACTTCATACTCTTCAGCTCCTCCTCCAGCTGGAAATAAAGGAGAAACCCTTTCAGGAGGCTGGCCAAAGAATGGCTTGAGTTGCAATACATGCAACACCGGATGGGCTCTTGACCCTTCTGGGAGCTTCAGCTCAAATGCCACCTCATTCACCGCCCTCACTACCTGATATGGGCCCAACGCCACCGGCCCCAATTTCTGGCTCCTTACAGGCAAGGCATAGTTCCGAGCATTCACCAAGACCTAATCACCTCTCTTGAAAGCTCTACCTACAGATCTGCCGGTCCGGCTTCCCTCTTCTGAGCCGCGGCCGCCACCACCAAATTCTTCTTCAGGAGCTCCAGGGTGTCCTGGGTATCTCGCAACAGCTCATCTGCCGCTGGATTCTGACCTTGCTCCCTGGGCCCCATACCCTCTGGGTGTTGGCCGTGATTTGCAAAAAACGGGGTCATACCTGTGGATATATGCTTATGATTGTTATAAGCAAATTGAGCCAGCTTCACCCAATATACCCAGTCATCCTGCCGCCCTGAGACATAGCACCTCAAATATTGCTCCAATATCTGATTTACTCTCTCAGTTTGGCCGTCTGACTGAGGATGGTATGCTGACAAACGGCAAGCCTTGATCTTTAGATTCCCCAACATGTGGAGCCAAAAATTTAGATGTAAATTGTGGACCACGATCCGACACAATCTCTTCAGGCACCCCATGTCTGGAGAAAACCTCATTTACAAAAATCTGTCCTGCCACCTTTGCAGAAAATGGTTGACCGACAAGGGAAAACTCTGCATATTTAGTCAGGCGATCCACCACCACCATCAAGGCATCCATCCCCTGTGACTTGGGCAGTCCTGTGATGAAGTCCACACTCACAGAGGACCATGGCCTAGAAGGAATCTGAAGTGGCTTCAATTTCCCCCTGGTGCCACCCGTTGGGCCTTTGCCCTGGCGCAAACCACACAACGCAAAACATACTTCCGCACCGCTGCACCCATGACTCTTCCACAAATAGTGACGGCGAAAAGATCTAACGTCTTCTCTTGACCGGGATGACCTGCCAGAGGATGGTCGTGATTAGCTGCCATTACCTCTTGTTGCAGACTCTTCACAGGGACCCGAATCCTTCCCTCATGGCGTATGATACCACCCCAAACTGAGAATCCCGCATGCCCCCTGCTTGCCTCACCTTCTCCTGTCTCTTCTCTTATCCGTTGGCCCATCTCACATCTTTGCTGTGCAGTCCGGATTCTTCCTGCCATTCCTTCTCTCCAGCCTAGGATCGTTGCAAACAGGTTCTGTGGCAACATCGTGTCTGTATTGAACTTCCTCAACTCCTCATCGGAAAACACCAGTCCAGAATCATGGCTCAATAAATCTGGCAAGATATTTTGTTTTCCCGGCTTGTATTCAATCCGCAGGTCATATTGAACCAACACTAAGTGCCACCGGGCCTGCCTCTGGTTCATCAGGCATGGGGACTTATAGTATTCTAAGGCTCGATGGTCCATTCAGATGACTACCGGGTGCCTGGCATACAATAGGTGGTGTTGCCACTCCCCTAAAGCTGCAACTATTGGTAAAAGTTCCTTATCATAAACTGGATAGTTGGTTTCAGCTGGTGCCATCTTCTGACTGAAGTAACAGACAGGATGTTCAACCCCATCTTTACCCTCCTGCAACAACACGGCTCCAAATGCAAAATTTGACGCGTCAGTCTCTACCACGAATGGTTTGTTTGGGTCAGGGTGTGCCAGAACTGGGGCTGTCAGCAGACTCATCTTCACTTGCTGAAATGCCCTCTCCTCAGCCTCCCCCCAAACAAACGGCACGTTTCCCGTCAGTCTTGTCAACGGCACAGCCCATTGGGCCAGATCCCTAGAAAACCTCCGCACAAAATTCACCACCCCCAAAAAGCTTCGCACTTCAGTCCTATTCCCAGGAGCCTTCCATTCCCGCACCGCCCGCAACTTATCAGGACAGATCGCTATCCCTTCTTGGAGGACCACGTTCCCTAGGAAGGAAACCGATTCCTTATTGAACTCACACTTGGATGGCTTCAACTTCAAGCCCGCGTTCCTAATCACCTCCAACACACTTCTCACATCCCTCACATGGTCCTGTGCCGATCTGGAAAACACCAGGATGTCATCCATATAAGCAACACAACACCTACCCACTAAGTCTCCCAATACATGATCAATCATGCGCTGGAAAACTGCAGGGGCATTGCGTAGCCCAAATGGCATAACCCTGTACTCGAAGTTTCCCAGATGACATTTGAATGCCATATACCGCTGGTGCTCAGGGCGAACAGGAATTTGATAGAAAGCGTCTACCAAATCCAACTTGGTGAACACCCCACACCCGTAGATCATGGGCAAAATGTTCTCCATGAGTGGCATTGGATAGGGGTCAGGTTCCGTCACCTCATTAAGGCGTCAGAAATCAACATAAGGACGTAACTCCCCCCTGACTTGGGAACCAACAGGACTGGCGAAACCACCGGCGACTTGGAAGGCACAATCAAACCCATATCCAGCATCTTATGGACATAATCCTCCAATGCCTCTCGGGTTCGTGGATTCAACGGATAGACTGGACAGCCCTTTGGTAACTCAGAGCCTTCCTTGAACCGGAATCCAAATGTAAAATCCCCTGTAGGCGAAAAAGTCACATCACCTTTAGGCTCAAACACCTCCACAAAATACTGATACTCCCTCAGCAATCCTTCCACTGGCACACTTGAGGTGATTCCACCCATGTGCTTCACCAACGAACCTTGGGACTGAAACGTCCATTCACACGTCCCCTGACCTCTAGGCGACAACAGAACCCTCTCTCTCTTCATATCAAACTGTGGGCAGAAATTGTGCCACCATCTCATCCCCAGCACCACCAAATGTGGCAGGTGAGCTACGGCGTGAAACTCCTCCCTGAATACCTCCAGGCCTTGCCTCAACAGGACCTTGGCCTGCACTCGCCATACCGCCGTTTTTTTGGAGGCGTCTGCCAACGTCACCCATCCATCCTTCTGTAATGAAAATTCATTGCTTCTTGCCCACTTCTCCTCAACATAATTTTCCCCAGCTCTGGTGTCAATCAAAGCTAGAACTTCACCGCAATCCCTTCCTTCATCCCCCACAAGCACATTGACGGGCAAAATCAGATAAGGATAAGATGAAGTAAGCGGTTTATTTTGAGGCACCGTATTCACTGGCTTCTTGCAAAAATTATAAGGAGCCTTCTTATTCTGAGCCTCAGGATCCTGAGCGGTAATCTCGATGGGAATCCCTGTCTCCCGCACCTCAACCATACCCTCAGGATTTCCTTGACGCTTCTTTCCTTCCTCCACATAGCTAAACCCCTTAGAACCATGTATGGGCTCTGAACCTGCCCTTCTTCCACCACTCTGTCCTCGGAATCCCCCTGGGGGTCGCACAAATTCCTGACGGGCCCGTACCAAACTCAACTGTCACTCTACCTGCAAGGCTAAACCTACCTCTTCCTCCAACGTTGCTGCAGGTTTCACCGCCGCCATTGCCAATAATAAATCAGCTTGCAAGTTTTGGCGAAACATGCGCAGAAGCTGAGACTCAGGTGCCTTTGCTGCTCTTGCCAATGCGCGGAACATCTGGCCATACTCCTCCACTGACTTCTTCCCTTGACCACACTGCAGTAACGCCGCCCAGGCCGAATCCTGAGCCTCATCTGGACATGCTGCACGGTCAATCCAATCCAGACATTCCTCCACTGATATGGGTAACCCTGACTGCTCTTCTAAAAGTTCTCGCACCCAGTTTGACTGCTTTACTGGAAGTTCCAACAGAACCTGACTTAGCTGTAAGGCAAACGAATCCTATCCACCCGCTGCCTTTGTCAAACGTCCTTGAAACTGAACCCAGCTAAACATCTGGTGGATCAGTTCCAAGTCTTCCAATTTTAAAACCGTGGGAATTCTTCCTTTGTCCTTCCCAGGCCCTACCACTTTCCCACCATCCCGGGACACACACTCTAAAACCCGGTATAATTCATGAAGCAAAAGGCGGTGGAGAATATCACCATCAAGGGTGTTGCAGTATGGTTATACCACTTTGGAAACACAACTTCTTCTGGCACCTCTTTTGCTTGCCACCACAACGACAGGAAAGTAAATGAGTTCTGTTTAATGTAACGCACTGGCTCCTTCCAATGAGCCACAAATGAGTTAGGCAACAGGATCCATGTTAAAGACCATAGGGCTGACATGAATCCTGATACTACTCTCCTGGTGCCGCGCTACAAGATTGGACAAGCACCCCTGGAAGACAGTTGCAAGTATACTTAACCCCAGCAACATGCCTTGACCCCAAGACAAGGTATAGAGGGAGGCAATAGCCCTCCCAAGCTCACTCTCAAAGTCCAACTCTTGTTGATTTAAGCCAAACATGGCTGCAGTTAGGCAATATCTTAAAGTTAACCCAAATTATAAATATATGAATTTTAGGTTCTTTTATTTAATATTTAGCCAAGTTGATAGAAAACAGAACTGAGGAGCCTCCAGCTCCCAGTTCCTTCCCTATATACACAGGCTAAAAGCTAAAATAAAATATAATATAAACTTATGGTAGAAACTTGAATGATGTTTGGTGTAAACCTTACAGCAGGATCGCGGAATCTTTACTCAATGATTCTTTGCCAGTTCTGATCCTCAATGGTTCCGCGCCAGTTCCATTTCGAATTCCAATTGAACCGCGAAACTCCCAAGCACCCGTTTCTTTCCATTCTTGATTCGAATCCAAATCAAATCTCGAAGCTACCCATTTTTCTCATTTTCCGTTTTGTTCTGACTTGGACGCCCATCTTGCTCCTTGGCCTACTCCAAGCTCCGGCCCCTTAGGCGTCCTTGCCAGAACCAACGCCCCCTCCTCCTCCATACATACAGACACAGCCTGCCCTGTCTTACCAAAGATCAGGGCAATGTGATGCTGAGGATAGACCTCAACCGTCACACTAACAACCTCTGGGCACCAAGGTAGAATTGCTCATCAAAGTCAGTGATTGGTTAGCCTTCATCTATCTTAAAGCGCATAAAGGCCTAGATTTCCCTGGTTAAGCTCTGCTTGGACCATATTCAGCTACAAGAGCTTCTTTAACTCAGCCCAGGTAAGCAGAGTGTCCATATGAGGGACCATCATTTCTTGGGCCACGTGACTTAAACGAGGAAGGATGTGCTTTACCTTATGGTGATCAGTCGCCCCTTCCATTGCAACTTCACAGACATATAAGAATGACGCAATTCTACCCTCGCCAGGGTTGAACTTGTCTTTCAAGGGACATTTTAAAGGGCGCTATTCGAGCTTTTAAATAGGTTCAAAGCGCTGGCTAGTTGTTGTTTAAGGGCAACTAACTGGGGTTCAGAGGCAGAGAGGAGTTGCGAGGGTTTTTACCCCAACACTCTCCATTCTCAATAATTATTTGTGGTGTAAACCCCAGTAGTGAGCACCACTTGTTGGATTTTAGGGTTGTTACTGCTCGCTGGTGCGTTTGGCATACTAAATATCCAATAATTAATCGCAGGAGAAGTTACATTCTCTACTTCTGATTTAAATAAATTTAGGGGCTTTTTTTACTAATTAATATAAAAAGGGAAACTTATAACAACAGTGAAAAGTGTTTTTATATGTTTTTTATTTGGTGACGCAGGTAAAAAAAGAACCTTTTTCCAATCTCAATGCTTAGTACTAAAATTGACTTGGATCCTCATGTGCAATAGGCATCAAATTCATTATTAGCTTTGAGCTTAGGAAATATGGGCGTTCGTCCTATAGGAGATATCAAATCTTGGCTTGCTTTGTGGAACAGCCAATTGAGGGGTCAAGAGTAGGTATGACATTCCTTGAGGCAAACATTTTATATATTTCCGCCAAACACCTTGAGGGAAGATAGTTGCACCTCTGTGAGACCCCCTTCAAGGCTATAAAAGGTGGTGTTTGCGGTGTAGGTGCTCGAAATATATTAGAAGTGGCCCGGAGAGGAAGCTCCAATGGACTCCCCTGATTTCAGCGCTTATTGGGTGCAATTCTCTTACCTAAACTTGTACTTTTTGCCTGATAAATATTAGTAAAAGTGTTCCCCAAGTTTGAGGGGTTTCACCAGGAATTGACCAGGGATTTTTGACCAATTTATCTATTAAAATGTCAAAACATCACCATTATCAGCTTGGACAGGTAATTGTCTGACAAGCTAAATTAGAGCTGATGTGGGGGTGGACTCCACCATCATTGGATTATTTGCACCCAAAACATTTTTCTTCTTTAAGCGGACAGGCAATTGTCCAAAAAGTGTATCTGGATAATAAAAATGTCTTTTCCAAAAATTTTATGGATCATCTGCAGCACTTGGAGGAGGTTTCCTGCCAAATTCCAAAACTTACCTGAAAATAAGCCCCATAAATGCAATTTTTTTCTGCAAACAACTTGAGTATCTTGGGTTTGCCATTGCAAACAAGGCTTACAGCCCAGCCCACTAAGATTGAGGCTATCAAAAATGTTATGGCCGAGTAGAAAGCATGGTAAATAGGTATTCCTGAAAATGGTCATCTATTACCTCTAGTTTATGGATTATTTAAGTAAAAAAGGTTAGCTCCTATTTCATCTTTTTATTGCCAGATATTGTATAAATGGACGGGAAACTGCCAGCTGGCCTTTGAAAAAAGGCTTTTGCTTCACTAAAAGCATGGATTCTGAGGTATATAAACTTTGATAAACCATCTATTATTCAGATTAACAACTTGTTCACTGCTGTAGGGGCAGTGTTATCCCATCTCAATTCTGACAGAGTAGACCATCCCATGGCTTGCTGCAGTTGGATTCTGTATGTGCATGAACATAAATATAATTTTCTATAAAAAGTATGTCTAGCCATCATTTATGCTTGTAAGCATATTTTAGTTATATCCATGGTGTACACCTTACTATGGTGATGTATCATGGCTCTCTGCGCTAAATGCAATATCTGAAGAAGCTTGAAGGATGGTTTGCCTACTGGGCGTTGAATTAAAGTGTAGACCTTTAAAAAGCACTGACAAGCGTTAAGCGCCAAAACGCTGTTAAACTCGCCCATCTACACTGTAGATTTAATTGTTGATCATAAAATTTTAAAATTAAAATTTTTTAAAATTTAACCTTTTTAAAATTTATTTGAGGTACACCGACCAGGAAATGGATAATACTGATACTCAATGAGCAAAAGAACCAAATGAATGAATGGACGGAACAATAATACCAAAACAAAACCTTCAACCAGGCGGGGATTGGAATACTGCTAACCCACCATGGCAGAGGGTGAGAGGGGTCAGGAAGCTCTTCTACAAGCATTACCTTCAAGACAGAATCATTATAGTTGTAGAAACGTACAAAAGCAAAGATCCAGGGCATTGTGGCAACAGTGTGGGGTGGGTGGATGACAGTGAAAAATGAGTTCTCTTCTTCAAGATCAGCTTGGAAGACAGCTTCAATGAATTCCACTAGATGACGTTCAGCTTAAGTGCAGGCATTGGGGAGTTGGTCAAAATTAGATATATATTGTGTCAAAAATATATTTTCAATAATAGATGACTCCATTAGTTTGCAGGCCAAACAGTATGAAGACTTCTGGCACTTGCTTTTCACAATCATTGGCGACCTTTCCCTACAAATTCGCGGGGCAACCCATCAGCCCAGCAGACCAACAACTTCTTATGAGGCAGGACCACTAGTTATGGCTCAGAGGTCCTCCTTGGAACAATTCCAATGATCGTGGTTCAGTGGCCTCTATTGACTCCCTCAGGGTTCCTCCCCTTTAATCCTTCCAGTCCTTCATTGTTGCTGCTAGTTGCCCAAGTTCCCACAGGGTTTACATCTAGTTTAAGGTTGGGAGTTGATTGTGCTGACCACTCAGGGTGTTTTACCCAGCACCTAACAACTGGAGATATTGATTCCCACCTCTACAAGCTAAGCTAACTACTGTTAACTAAAAACCTAATAAAGTTATGTACAAAAAGGTAAGGTTTGAGGGTATTTTTATTAAGAGGGAGATCAAACTATTTATAGGCATTTCTTGCCTGTCCACATCATTAACATATATTTCCAGCATCGCCAGTACTCACTGGTGATTCTCCCTGCTTAGTATTTGTCAGCACTCTCACTGGTGATACTTGCCATCCTCAAGTGTCCATGATTACGTTGATCCTTGATTCATCATAATCTGAATTAATATATTGACATCCTCAGCATAAGTTGCTGGTTTCAAAGATACCGATATACTGTCAGGGTTTTTAAATACTCTCAAAAAGTTGAAATGTGATTCAAATATTATTTAATTAATATTAAATGGGTCAACAACTTCAGCATAAGTTTCTGGTACTTTTGGCTTATTGCTGGAAAATCCCACAATCATATTCACATAGAGTTGGCATCGAGATAAGATTCTGCTGAACTTAAATGATCATATTAATTAGTTTTACATCCTTGGCATAAGTTGCCGGCGTTAAAATTGACTAAAGACTCTATTGAGATCATTTCCAGATACATTTGACGTCAAGTTTTAAGCAATTTGGCATCTTAGTTGATAATATAAATTATCTCAACATCCTCGGCCTCAGTTGCCAGTGTCTAGACCCACCAATTCCTATTGAGGATGATCACTGATATTTCTTGATCCTTTAAATCAAGACTCAACCCAACCAAATGGGAAGCACAAATTGGGGTATTATCATGAAATAGAGAATCAAAATTAGCAAACTAATTAGCAATCATCCTCAATTAATTATTATAATA
>JAKSZP010018081.1:0-15399 GCA_022478985.1 Massospora cicadina
GGGTTAGGAAACTAATAGTCAAAAAGGGACATATATTAAATTTTTGGCCAAAATTGCTGATGGCATTGAGCCATTGAGCCATTGAGAAGTATAAATACTGGCACCAAAATCCCCTCAAATTGTTGGGGACAATCCCCAATGAGCAGGTATCACCATTGGGAACTGTCACTTATTTTTCAAAACCCCCATTTCAAAAATCAGGATTGAAGCCAATGTAACCCATTTGGCTAAATAAACTCCCCAGCAACTGGGCACAGGCGGGTTGGCCATCCCAGTCCCATTTCTGACCCATTGGGACCGCCCCTATGTGGGGTGGCTCGGGGATTCTTGTTACCCATTAGGCCAGATACCATTGTTCTAATTGATGTAAACATAGTGGAGCCTCGTGTCAGGAATTTTTGGAAAGACTAATAGTGACGTGGCCTGCTGCCTATCCTTCAAGCTGGTTAAGATTAATATCATCCCCCCACCCCCAAAAATTTGCTGTTAGGTTGAATTTGAGGGCCCTGATTCTTGATTTGACAAGATGACCCTAATCAAACACTATAACAATCAGTTGCATGGCACTGAGGAGATTGATGTTCAATTCTTTACTTTACTTTCCAATAAAATTTCCACTAGTACACTATTTTTTTTACTTCAATTTTTCTTGGCAAATCCTGATGGCACCAACTTGGTAGCCTGTCAGCCCCTACACTGGATGGGCTATACCAGTTTTGATGATCACAATGACTCCTACCATAGTCAACTGGATCCATCATGCAAAAATTTCTGGAATTTTATCCCATTATTGAAGCTATCCGCCATAAGGATATTGGAACCCTGTGGACTCACATAGCTCACCTTCAAACAAGAATCCGCCCCCTTGTCTCTGCATTGGTGATGAACCCTTCCACTGGAGATCCCAAATTAGTTTTTCCAGTAGTGCAACAACATGCAGCAAGGCACGCAGGGTCTGGGGTTGTATCTGTGTGGTTCATTACTGGGTTTTTTTCACGCTCATCTTCCATCAATAAGAAACTGTCACCTAATTTCCTGCATATACAACATTGTTCAAGCGACAATGCCACTGGCATTCTGACTTGCTTTTGGGTGCTTACGCATTCTGACTGGCAGTCCAGTCTAAACTTCTTATGCTGTTTTCCTGACATAATAAACCAACCATTTGTTTCCTGCCACTTCCGCCCTTCTCTTTAAGTTGGGCGCCGCAATGGTTACCCTTTAATAAGTGAACGTGCAGTCAGTAGTTTGTTTTCTGATGTTTGTTTGGTCAGTCACTGATTTTGTGGGCAGTGTTTGCAATACCTTGGAGAAAATTCTTCATGGCAGCAGAGATCCATGGATTGCTAATCTTCCCTTAACTTATGCTCAATATGGGAATCTGAGTGCTCCATCCTGAGATATTGCTAATTAAGTCCTCAATGTCCTTGCTGAGGTGCAAGTTCGTTCTGCAATTGCCTTTAATAATGCCACTTCACTATCCAACGCCCAATAAGGTGTTGCCCTCTTGGATGCAGTAGAAGGGGATGCCCATCGGTGGGTGCAAGGACTTCTGCGTTCCACTGCACATGCAGGGATTCTACCTCACTTGTCGCAGCAGTTTCAGCAGCTTTGAAACCCCCTAAGTCACATTTAGACCGTTTATTTTAATTGCTTCCCTCTAAAGCCAAAGCTCATATCTTGGCCTCTTTAATCACAACCTTCTGTGAACAGACCCCATGCTTTAATTCTCTAATGATATGCTCTAAGAAATCTTTAGATCAGTGTTGGATTCTACCTCTGCCCATCACAAAGTTTGGTCCACCCCTATGGGGACAGTGGAACAAATTTGTAAGGCTGTGGCATCAATAAATGCCTCCCTTCGCCATGCTCTCCACTTTCAAGTGGGAAATTATATAATTAAACTGCCCAACGATGACTCAGATTCTGTTCTTAACGTTAAACCAGTATTGGTACTGGCCCCAGAGTCAGTCAATATTCTCACGCCTGAGTCATGTTATCCTGGTTCACCTATTAATGAATCAGTAAAAGCTAGAATGAAGTAGCTGGTTCCCAAGCCCTTACTCTTTCCAACTTTACTCCTGAAAAGGACCCCAACCTTCCCTCTGATTTACTAGATATCCTTAGTTACAGCAGAGATGAATGAGTCTACCAATAAACAAAACTTCGCCTATTTTTTATTTTCCATGAAGATTAGTATCAGAGCTTACCACATATCCTTTGAGGCTTTGGTTGACACTGGAGCAGCGGGTAATTTTATGAGTGTAGAGCTATACCAACAGTTGTAGCTCAACCAGGACTTAGGTCCTTTGATGATGGCTGCTTCATCAGCCTCCCAGATGTAACAGATAGGGTTGCACCTGATCTGTACATTTCTTTGGATCAGTCAGTATTGGATCTGAATATTGGATTTATAGGAAGGAACTTGAATTTGAGGGAATTGGAGCAAGGGAAATTTGACTGTCTAAAGCTGAAATGCATCCAAATTTATATGACGTTGGACTTATAAGCGGCGTGGATGATGATTCAGAGGGATGGGTAATCTTCACATATGATGTGCTGGACATTTTGGAAGATCCTGGCATAGGAGAAAGCTTATTTAATTCTGGCAAAGTATTATTTTTGGGGAGGGTTGGCCTGATTGGCCAGTTGCGTCTTCTACAAAACCCCCAAAAATTCAAATAAAAAATTGCTTGCATAAAAAAATAATATTTTATTTTAAATAATAAAAAAATAATATATCAGATTGAAGACATGGGCTCCACCGGTGAGCTTGGCGTGGCGTTGGCGTGGATCTTGGTACTCTTCTGCAGTGTGTGGACAGTGATCCAAGAGTGCGTGGCAACAATAAAACTTGGCAGATGGGTTTAGGGATTGGCTCCAACAGGCTGAACTAGTAAGGTCAGCTATATTGCTCTTACTTCCCAATTTCCTCATAGAATATTGGTGCAAACCCATCCATGTCACCAGACCTCATACCTAGTCCAACGGCCAGTACATTTCTCAGTTTATCAGTTTAGATTTTGCAATTGGTTCTCCCCAATGCCAAACTTGGTACTTCTAGTAATTTTGGGGGTAGGATGGTTGTAAGGAGAGTGTCTGTAACTCTCCTATTCCCAGAATGGTAGTGCTTGGTGCACAGGGACAAAGCCAGGGAACTAGCCATTAGCATGAAAGTTATTAGAGCCCAGCAGAGGGTTCTGGAGCCATAAAAACTTAGGTAGATAAGTGTGATCCTTATAATAAATAACCTACAAAAAGCGATGCGGTGCACAAAGGAAAAAGGGGTAAGCGCCCCAGGTTGGTGGGAACCTGGGAGAATTAATGGTGCTCTAGGGGAGAGCCTGATTGTATTTGATATGCCAAGGTTAACGGAGCGTGAGACTTCCTCAAAGAGGTTCACGTACAGGATCATCCAAAATAATATAATTAAAACGTAAAATGGGAAAATTTTTTGGGGAAAGTCGACCAACAAGGAATGTTGGTCACAAAAATCAAATATAAACTTTGTCAGGGTGATTCAGAGTCTGCTGAAACAGTCCCAAGCACCAATTCACCAATAGGCAAACAACCCATCCAAATTGGTAGAATATACTAACACTGACTTTACTCAAGAAATTGATTGAAGTTGTATTCAACATTTTTTATTTAACCGAGGCAAGCTGACCAGGGGATGGGCATTACCAAGTATTTGTGGAAAACAAAGTTATATAAAATTGGGCACCCCGGGGTACTCAAGTTACCCCTGTTGCCAGCGGGACTGCCAGGTATGGGGGGAGTTAGTGCGCTACTCTGAGGGGGTTTCCCCCACTATGGAGCAGGTGTGAAGGAAGGGGTCTGTGCGGAGTAAACAAAGTGGGAACCACGATTCTATGAGCGCCTGTTGCCTTAACCTCATATATCCATAGAACCAGGATTGGAAGTGCTCCAGTAAGTGGACGTGGAACCTGTTGATAACCCCATAGATGGTTGGGATCGTGCCCCTGAACACATCTAAGGCAATTGTGTGGATTGTCCACATTGCAATGGGTATCATTAGGGAGCGGAGGGTAGAGGGGGATTGATGACTCGATCTGGAGCGCGAGGAGGCTCTTTGATATAGAAAATTCCTGCTCGTTTTGGATCTTAAGCATGCGCGCGACTTCCTGCCATATGGCTTTGGTTGGGGGGCATGTTTCTAGGCGGTGATGTAGGGAACCCTCCCCTCTACATACCGCGCAGGTTTTATGGAGGGAATTGGAGCAGTCAGCCGTCCTATAGGTCCTTTTCAGACAGTGCCAGACATTGGCTCTTACCCTCAGCTGTAGGAGTGGGTGGTGCGTCATTCTCCACACTGTCTTCTGTGTGGTTAAGCCATAGGGGATGTCCAACGCATCTAGTTATTCAATTCTAGCAATGGTTGGGGTCATAGCATGCATGTCTTTATGGGGGTGGTTTTCTGGATTTCTTAATTTAAAGTGAGGGCTGGGTTGTCCCCTTCCCTGAATAGTGCCAGTGTTCTCTAAGGTCCATCCAATGTGGCAGATGGTTCGGAGGATTCATTCAAAGTGAGGAGGGGTTCCATGCAGTCCCGTTGAGGTAGGGTGTTTAGCAAGGTATGATAATAGTCTGGGTGGGCTATGTGGGTTGGTTAATTTGGTTTGTGCAGAGTTAGTTCTCGCTGCCCTGGACCAGTGTTGTTACAGGAGGTTTGGGGCAAGGACTTCCTTTATCCAGGCACCCAGGATGCGGTTGGCGTGGCTCTCAAAATCTATTAGTCCCATGCCTCCGCTTGAGCGTGGGCCAAAGAGTGCTTCCATCCATATGGGAGGCTGGGATCTGGGACACAGCCAGCCCTGGATGAGCGCGAGGATTAAAGTTATAAAGGTGGGTGAGAAGGCAATCACGTGGGCAGGTACCATAGTATTGGGAGGATGAGTGAGTTAGCAACTGTTACTCGCCCCATTAGTCCTGGGGATCTTCCCTTGAGGGAGGCTACGCGGTTGGATACCCGCTGTAGTCGGTTGCTTTCCATTGCCTTATTGGCATATCCCCCTGTTTCCAGCCATACCCCAAGGTGGCGGACAGGGTTGGTTGTGGGAGGTGATGCAAAAGGTAAGATGAGTGGGTTTTTTCTTCATATGGGGTATGAGATTCTGGTGTTGTAGCCCAGTTGTTAGTGTACTTGCCTAAGAGAATGATTTCTGTTTTCCTTTTGTTGAGCGATGCATTGCTCACCATGGAGTATTCCTCTAGGGTGCATTCCAGATGTTGGGCATCATTATTATTAGCTATACCTGCCATGCAGTCATCCGCAAAGGCCAGTATCTTGACTGTTGGCTGGCCTTGTGCAGTTATGCTTATGAGGCGTGAGTTGGTTACGCGGAGGAGTGGATTATAACTGAATTATACAGCAGTGGGCTGAGGGGGTCCCCTTGTTTGAGCCCTCTGTGTGGTGTGATCTTGTTAGTTAGAAAGCCAGGGCCGCATACAGCCATGGTTGCAGCTTCTGTAAGGAGCATCGCCCAGTTTATGGATCTGGGTGGGAGTTTGAAAGCGTGTAGAATTCCTTTAGGTATAGCCAACTGATGCGGTCATATGCCTTTTCCTGGTCTAAGAAGACCAGGGCTCCAGTTGCTTTGGACTGACATATGTTTGCAACAGGGTGTATGTTGTTCCAGATTGAGCGCCCTGGTATAAACCCAAACTGGTTGGGTGACAGGACGTCAGAGGCAATTGCGCCTAATCTGGCTGCTAAAGTTTTTGTTATAATTTTTGTGTCAGTATTAGAGAGTGCGATTGAATGCCTGTTGGCCAAGTCCAATTTGTCACCCTTTTTATATAAGGTTATGACATACGATTCATGGCTACCAGGTAGGAGGCGTGTATCCAGCAAGCACTAGTTCATAGACGCCAATAGGAGGGGGTAATTTGCTGAAAATATTTTTTGTAAAATTTATAGGGTATCCCATCAGGCCCTGGGCATTTCCTATGTGGTGCACCGCGGATTGTATCCCAAAGCTCCTCCCATGTAATTAGATTTAGAATATTGTAGTTCAGCGGTGTGCTTTGTATTCTGGTGGTTTGTATAAAATTTGTGATTTTTTGTGGGTCTGTCAGCTTATCACAGTATAATTCAGTGTAATAGCGGTGTACTTCCGCCTTGACCTCCTCAGGGTCAGTTGCCATAGTGCTGTCAGTCTTGCGGACCTGTGTGCACGCAGGCTGGTTGCTGCGGGAGTGTAATTGGCAGAAGAAACATGTCAAACATGTTTTGCCTTCCTTTATAAACTTACCTTTGTTTGATACTTTGATTCTGTGCTGGTGCCCAAAGATGAGGGTGTTTAGTCAGGCGGATATTTCCGCCCATTTGCATCCCCAGTTGGGCTATAAATAGATCTCAGGTGTTAAGCTTGAGGTGGTGCAGTTCTGAAAAGATACACCTGATTGTGGCTGTATCGGCGGTGTACTTACATGATGCGAAATGTCAGGTTTTGTTGATTAGTTCCTTTTTATAATTTGCTCATGTTACAATGGGATCTGATGTGAATAGGGCCATGAATTCTTGGTTTGTGGCCTTGTGTTCAACCCAGTTGGATAATTTGGGTAATTTTATGTTTTCTGAGTGTAGCTTTCTCAGGGCGACACCTGTGCGTGGGTTCAGGTTAGCAATAACTACATCAAAACAAGTCAGTGGTTGGAGAAGTTGACTTTTTTGTTGTAAATCTGGAAATTCTTAATTTTGGGTTTGCAGAATGAGGATGTGATTGATGAAGCTCATTGATATGAGCGCTCCCTCACATATGTTGGGCTGTGTCAAGTGGGGAAGGAGTGGTGATCCATGGGGGAGGGCATCCTGTAGGCCAAGGGATGCCTTCATTGTGTGGAATTTGATGTGTCCCAGTGGGTATCCTCTGGGGTTCAGCCATTGGTCCATGTTAGGGTTATCCCAGCAGTTAAAGTCACCCAATTTGATGGTATCTGGTGGGATGGTGAGAGTTGGAACAGTTTCAAGAAATTGTTTTCTCTCAGCTGTGGTGCACGGAGCATAGATGCATGCTATCGAGATTGTTTCCTTTTGGCATGTGATTGTTGCTACTAGGACGCGGCCATGAAGGTATGATGAGGAGTAAGTAATTTTTAATTTTTTGTTATTTTGGAAAATCACCCCACAGTGAGACGTCCATACTGATTGTGATGGTGAGACCCTGGCTGACCAGGATCCTTCCTCCCCTTGTAGACAGTGGGTTTCTTGAATGGCCAAGATGTCTACAAGGGTTTTTTTCGGGAATTCCAGCTTTTTGGCTTGGGACGTTTGAGCCCTGGCTCCCGCAATGTTTAGCATCCCTATTGACACTGAGGTGCCCATGGCGCCTCAGGAGCGGTTGGGAGGGCCCTCTGGCCCTATTCCACCACAGCTCATTTTGGCCATGCTCCACGTCTGTACTCCAACTCTCTCAGTGAATGTCAGTTCCCTTGATCTGACTCAATTTTTTGCGGGAATTGCAGTTTTTGGAATTTGCGTTATCTTTTCCTGCATGTATCTCATGATGATTAAATGCAGGGTGCTGATTGGGTTCTGTAATCCTAAAGTTCAAATTTGGAGAATTGTGCGCCACATTTTCGCCCATATTATGGCTGAATTGTTCCTCAAAGTGTGCATGATTAATGTCACTTGGTGACTCAGTTGAGTTGGTTTGAAAAATTTGTAACCTGGCATATTGTTCTGATTGGTTGGCTCAGTGTATATCCGAAATATCCTCTTGAATTTGTCCAGGGTCAATGGATGATTCCATGTGCGTGCCTCCTCAGCTGCTGCCCACTTGTGGGCTTTTTGCGCCGCTTTGCGTTGTTTGTGTTTAACTGGGTCCACGATGGAGTAAAGTTCATCTTCACCCCAGCGAAATGAATGGTGTCCATCAGTCATTTTAACAAAATTTTCGTTACTTTTGTCCATGGCTTCCTCACAGTAGTCTGCTTCCATTAAGCCCTCCTTCACGGGGCATGCATGTTCCTTGTGTCCCAATGAACCGCAGTGGTTGCATATAGGTGGTGCGCGTTCCAGTGTAACTTGGAATGCGGATGACTGTCGCCCATCTGCAAAGTGAAACTATGCTGTGTGGGGATTCTTGAAAAGTCATCTTCCACTTTGGGGAATGGGTTGATCACGGCAATAGCTTTGCCTGTGCACAGGGTTGGCATCAGGCGAAATTGTTGAAGTTTGAGTTGCATAATTTCTCCGTAGGCTACAAGCCCTTTGCAGAGCTCCTCCTTGATTACCTTTCAAAGAAGGTTGGCAGGTAACGAGTCAAAGGATATAAACAAAGTTTTCGCTTTGTTCCATCTGGTGTGCGCAGTGCGCACTTTTTTTGCCCTTGGGGAGGGTGATTTTGATGCAGACTTTTGCTGCGGCTTCTGCTTCTTTGGCTGTTTTGAAACCAATATTGATCCAGCCGCAGCCCATGTTGTTGGTGGTGACATATACCATGTGGGGGAAAAGAGAGGGCTGTGCTTCGCAAGTTTTCTCCCACATGGTTGGGGACTCATCCCCAAGGAAGAGTTGGAGCCCGTGTTCCACCTTTGAAAGGGGTTGGTTACATTGGATATACATGTAATGATCTTTATTCTATAGTAAATACCATAAACCCAGATGGTGTCTGAGTTTGTGGTTTCTTGGTGGCTTGGGTTCCTGGTCCCCCTCAGGGTGTTCTTGCCCTTAGGTGCACCGTTTTGCGCACCTTTTGATGCGACACTCGCCCAGGTTGTATTAGATTTATTATTAAAATCACCCATCTCTCCAGTGTGATTATCAAAAATACTGTTTAAATTGAGTTGTAGTAACTAAAGTGATCTTTATGGGAAAGAAAGACTTTAGATGGTCCGCCTTCTAAGAATCAAAGATACTCTGATAGCAAATCAATGTCTCAGGAAAATCTGACAGAAGACCTGAAGGAGAAATGAGGGAAGTTATGGAACTGCAGCCTTGAGCTTTTGTAAGGGTTTCTACTTGAGGAAACTCTTCCTCTGTTTGATCATTAGCTAATGACAACATATTAGACTCTATGTGAATTCTAACATGTTGTCAGCGCCACCATTATCATGGTTAAATGACATGATAGTGGGTACGAACCCCAAGGATAAGGCTGGGCGACAGAAGGCCCAGAAGGTGAAGCTTCAGGCCCTTTCTGACCTCAGGAACACAGTAGACCAACTCTGGGTATAAGCCAAATATTCCCAGGTTAGTACTAATGAGATGCTTAACGCCCAGCCCCTTGCATCCGCCCAGGCGTTAAAATGGACAGTCTATTCAATTGATGCAGATGGTTCAATTAAGTTAGTTGAGGAACGGGGTTTTGAAACATTTTCCATCTATAAAATTATGTGTTTGGGTCAGATACAACTTCAATCAATTACTTTAGTGAAGTTAATGTCAGTGTATTCTACCAATTCAGATGTGAGTGTTTGCCTATTGGTAAATCGGTGCTTGGGACCACTTTGTCAGACCCCAATTACCCCAACAAAGTTTATATTTGATTTTTGTGACCAACATTCCTTGTTGGTCGACTTTCAAAAAATTTTCCCATTTTACGTTTTAATTATATTATTTTGGATGATCCTGTACGTGAACCTCTTTGAGGAAGTCTCACGCTCCGTTAACCTTGGCATATCAAATACAATCAGGCTCTCCCCTAGTGCACCATTAATTCTCCCAGGTTCCCACCAACCTGGGGCGATTACCCCTTTTCCTTTGTGCACTACGTCACTTTTTGTAGGTTTTTATTATAAGGATTACGCTTATCTACTTAAGTTTTTATGGCTCCAACACCCTCTGCTGGGCTCTAATAAATTTAATACTAACGGCTAGTTCCCTGGCGTTGGCCCTGTGCACCAAGCACTACCACGCTGGGAACAGGTGAGTTACAGACACTCTCCTTACATTAGTTGACCAACCTTTTAGTTTTACTTGCATGAACTCTTTCTGTGTGGGACTTTTCCAAAGTGCAAATGGTGGGCGCCAGCTGTGGGCTTTGGCTGTATTCAGCTGCACAGCTGTTTCCTCTTTTTCCTGAGGGTGATGCATCTTGGAGTTATTTTAGCTGTCTCTAACTGGAAAGTACCCACCCTTCATACTCATACCTGGTAGATACAGACGCTTCTGGGTCCAAAAGTTATGATTCCTTGACTTTCCGCAGAAATTTACATAATCAACTTAAATAAATGGGATTTACTTTGGCAGCACGTTATGACAATTCTGGCAGTATCAGCGCAGATGGGCCTGGGGTGTTGTCCTTGGATAACGTTGGGCATTCCGTTGCTGTTATGAGAATAAGGTCATTCACATCTAAAAACGCGTTTTATAATGGAAACACTATGTATACCTCTGAACCATATTTGTTCTCTCATGGCTCAGATATGAAACCTACTCCTGTGTATCAAATCACCCCAGAAAATCCCCGTTTGACCTCTTCCATGATTTGCAGCACTCAGTAAGTTGAAAAAGAACTGCGTTTACTATATGAAAATGTTTATGCCCCTGCTGAAGATATGGTGGGATATGTGGCCTCAGTAGTAAGAGTGGCCAAGTATCCCTCTCCATTCTTTGATTTGAAATCATACCAGGGTGACAGGTTAATGTCAGATGAAAAGTTTGGTGGTGACTTACTGGCGTTTTTGGCTTTAAATAAAAGACCATTCCAGGTATTTTCTACTGACTGATACCATTTCCTCCCCTTTAGGGAAATTCAGCACCATTATTCTGGTGGATACTGGCGCCATGAAAAACTTTATGGACTAGAGCCTAGCTGACTACCTTAGGCTGAGTTACCTGCCAAGTAATATGGTTAGGGGAGGTGCACCCCAAGGTATTCCTACTATGAAGATCATTGGGACAGTGGCTATCAGGTTGGCAAGTACCACTTTCTGATTACTTCCATGCTATCAAAAACCTCTTGTACCCTATCATCTTGGGTGTGGAGTGGTGGCGGAAGTTTGACGTTAGAACTAACTAAGAGAATACCCCATCCTTAACTTTAAAGAATGGTCGCATATTAGTTGTTCCTTTGTCAAAGGAGAACGCCCAGGGCGAAAATCCCCACTGGCCCCACTTTCACACTCTTAGCCTTGCTTCTATGCTGAAGCCCACCCTGGATGTTCCCCTACCTTCTTGTTTGGAGGGTTTGGATCTTCTTTTGATGCCGCATCTGCTAACGCACTACCTGATCACTCTGAGTTTGATTGTGAGTTCAAGCTTACTGCGGATCTGGTGCATATTTCTTCTCCCATTTACCCATTGACCGTCTGGGTGGAAGAGGCGTTAGATGTGTGGGTGAAGGAGCAGTTAGCCAAAGGCACGATTATGAGCGTATTTCCCCTGTATGCTCCCCACTTCTCTTTGTTGAGAAGGCTGATGGTACTCTACGCCCATGCGTAGACTATGGGAATCTCAACAATTTCACTGTACCAGATCTACATCCCATTCCTTTAAATTATCAGATTGCACGCTATGTGGAGAAGGATAAGGCCTTCTCCAAGCTGCATTGCATCAATGAGTTCAATCAAATTTGGATTAAAAAAGGGCAAGAATGGTTAACCGCATTCCATACCAGAAAAGGGATCTTCTAGTTTTGGGTCATGCCTTATGGGCTTAAGAGTGGCCCTGCTATCTTTCAACGCCGTATTGATGAAGCGTTGGGGGACTTGTTAAGGGTATGCGCGGTCACCTACATGGATGATATCCTGGTGTTTTCCACTGATCCTGAGGCCCATGCAGTACACCTTCAGTAAGTGGTGGAGAGGTTAAGGGCAGCCAACCTTACGCTGAAGATTAGAAAGTGTGGATTTTTCAAGTCCTAGGTCACTTTTCTGGGCAACGTCATGTTTGACCAAGGACACATGATAGCTTTAGATAAGGAGAAGGCTATTTGTGAGTGGCTCACCCACACCTCAGTCAAGGAATTGAGGAGCTTTTTGGGGATGTGTATGTTCCTCAAGAAGTTCACGCCCAACCTCTCCAAGGTATCGGCACCCTTATATAAGGCTAGCGGTGCCAAGGTGCTTCAGTGGTCCCCCGTTTTGGAGGATGCTTTCCAAACAGTGAAGTGCACCCTGTTGTCCACATCTGTCCTTCGCCATATCAACCCTTCAAAAGAGTTCATTGTGTCTACTGATGCCTCCAACTTTGCCATAGCGGCTGCCTTGTTACAAGTAGCAAAGACGGGATAGAGCATCCAGTGGGATGTTTTTCTAGGAAAAAGACTTTGCCTGAGTTGAATTACGCCGTTTATGACAAGAAGTTACTACAGTAATTGAGCTGACTTATTGGCGTCACCACTTTGCATGGCTCCTCATAACTTTTCCAGATACATACAGACCACCTTGCCTTGCTTTACTACCGCGCTCCTCATGTCCTAACCCCATGGCAGACCCGTTGGCATGAGACCCTTGCCCAATTCGCATTCTCTTATGAATTCACCAAGGGCAAGTATAATGGTTTGGCGGATGCTTTGAGCTGCAATCCTGCTTTAGCTCCTGATCCTAAGGAGGTAGAAGTTTATAACACACAGAAGATGATTCCACCAAATAAAATTGTGTCCCAACTTCCCTCTTCCCCAGACTTCAGGCCAGCGCTTGCACCTCTGGAAAATGCGGAGGAATATAGTAAGTTCAGAAATGTAGTCCTTTCTCAGCCTCTATTAGTTGAATATACTATGGTACTTTCTAAGAGCGTTTTGAATCAATAGGATCTATTCAGGGGTTATCACGTGAAGGATGAGATGGTGCAGTTTCAGGGGCGCCTATGGGTTCCTGCTAAACCACTGTGCCTGGAAATCATCCGGGACCATCATGATGGGCTCACTGTTGGTCGTCCTGGAAAAGCAAAGACCTTGGATTGCTACGATGCACCTACAATTGGAAGGGCTTGCCTGCTCAGGTGGGACGTTATAGTAAAGAGTGCTTTATCTGAAATCAAATGAAACCAAATTGTCAACCTTTAGTGGGGTTGTTGGTACCAGTCCAGAAGGATGAAGGGCTCCTGGAATTCCCTATCAGTGGATTTCATTGTGGAATTATCTGTCACTGATGGTTATGATGCCATCATGGTGGTGGACCGTTTTAAAAGTTTGCCCATTTTATTCCATGCAGAACTACAATAACCGCGGCTAAGATGGCTAGGCTTTTCGTCACTCATGTGATTTGCGCTCCATGGGGTTCCCCAAGAAATTATCAGTGACCGGGGACCCCAGTTTACCACCATTTTGGAAAAGTTGTGTAAGACTCTTCAGATTCGCCCCTGACATTCAACTGCCCATTACCACCAATCAGACGGTCAGACTGAACGAGTGAACCAGTGCTTGAAACAATTCCTCCAGTGTTATACCACTGCAGATTATTCAGATTGGGTTTCTCACCTTCTTGTGTCTCAATTTAGTTACAACAACACTTTGCATTCTTCAATTGGTTGTTCCCCTTTTTTCGCCAACCAGGCCTTAACCCCATCTTTAACATGGAGCCCAGATGTGGATCTAAGGTTAAAGCGGTAGTGGACTTTTCCAAGACTATCAAAAAGTCCACCAGGGGTTTCCACAAGTTTGAAGGTGGCAACGCAAGTGTATAAGAAGAATGCTGATGGTAAGCGCCGAGTTAGTCCTATGTACAAGGAAGGGGATCTCGTGATGCTTGATGCTTGTAACATCCCTATCAAGCAGCCATGCAAGAAGCTGGGACCATAGAGGATTGGCCCTTACCGCGTTGTTAGAAAGGTGGGCCATGCCTCATGCCAGTTAGATCTTCCTTCTTTGTTTCAGCTCTTCTCTGTCTTTCATGAGAGCAAACTGATGTTGTTTGAGGGCCCCCCACCAGAGAATGAGGCCTATTTTGTGGATGGGGCGCCATAGTGGGAAGTGGAAGAGATAGTAGCCTCCCTGCCGCATTTTGAGAAGACTTGAGTACCTGGTATCTTGGAAGGGTTTTGATGCTGCGGAGAAAAGTTAGGTCCCAGCACGTGACTGTGTGCTTGCCCAAGATCTTATTATAGCTCTCCATAAGAATTTCACCCAGGTAGCTGGATATCAACCCAAACCGACCATTGCCCCAATAAAGTTGGCCCCAGCCCAAAAGAACTTTTCCCTAGCGCAAGCCCCTGGAGGGGGTTGAGCCCCATCAGGAAGAGAGTGTAATCGCATTGTTAAATGACATGATAGTGGGTACAAACCCCAAGGATAAGGATGGGTGACAGGGAGGCCAAGAAGGTGAAGCTTCAGGCCCTTCCTGACCTCAGGCACATTATAGACTAACGCTGGGTACAAGCCAAATATTCCCAGGTTGGTACTAGTGAGGTGCCTAACGCCCAGCCCTTGCATTGGCCCAGGCATTAAAATGGACAATTTACTCAATTAATGCAGACAGTTTGATTCAGTTAATTAAGGGACGGTGTTTTGAAACCCATTCCATCTATGAAATTACACGTTTATGTTGGATAAAACTTCGGTTTTTCTCACCCATAACAATCACTTTAGTTACTACAATTTGATTTAAACAGCAATTCTTTTGATAATCACACAGGAGAGATTGGCGATTTTTATAATAAATCTAATACAACCTGGGCGAGCGTCACATCAAGAGGGGCGCAAAACGGTGCATCTAAGGGCAAGAAACGCCCTGGAGGGGGACCAGGAACCCAAGCCGCCAAGAAACCACAAACTCAGACACCGTTCGGGTTTATGATAACTACTATAAAACAAGATCATTACATGTATATCCAATGTAACCAACCCTTTCAAAGGTGGAACACGGGCTCCAACTCTTCCTTGGGGATGAGTCCCCAACCATGTGGGAGAAAACTTGCGAAGCACACAGCCCTCTCTTTTCCCCACATGGTATATGTCACCACCAACAACATGGGCTGCGGCTGGATCAATATTGGTTTCAAAACAGCCAAAGAAGCAGAAGCCGCAGCAAAAGTCTGCATCAAAATCACCCTCCCCAAGGGTAAAAAAAGTGCGCACTGCGCACACCAGATGGAACAAAGCGAAAACTTTGTTTATATCCTTTGACTCGTTACCTGCCAACCTTCTTTGAAAGGTAATCAAGGAGGAGCTCTGCAAAGGGCTTGTAGCCTACGGAGAAATTATGCAACTCAAGCCTCAACAATTTCGCCTGATGCCAACCCCGTGCACAGGCAAAGCTATTGCCGTGATCAACCCATTCCCCAAAGTGGAAGATGACTTTTCAAGAATCCCCACACAGCATAGTTTCACTTTGCAGATGGGCGACAGTCATCCGCATTCCAAGTTACACTGGAACGCGCACCACCTATGCAACCACTGCGGTTCATTGGGACACAAGGAACATGCATGCCCCGTGAAGGAGGGCTTAATGGAAGCAGACTACTGTGAGGAAGCCATGGACAAAAGTAACGAA
>JAKSZP010018082.1:0-15377 GCA_022478985.1 Massospora cicadina
AATGGAACAAGAACCAAAAGTGGACTCACGATGAGGAGCAAAATTAGTGGAAGTGGGGATATTTGTTGCTTTGGGGGTAGCATGACCGTCAGTTGTAAATAGAACAGCCATTACTAAAGGTAAGTGGTATTCCAACTCATATGAATATCCAGTGCTATTATCATGAGGGTCGTAGCTATGACCAGCGCTGTTTTCTCCTACATAGGATGCTTCTTCTTGATTGTCTTCATCCTCCCAGTACAACGACTGAGAAGGAGTAGAGAATTTTTGTTCTGCATATTGCAACCGCTGTGTGGTATCATTTAGTCATTCAGAAAGTTCTTCGTTTTGTTGTCCCAAGATTCTTATTTGACTAAACATACTATCAAGTTGATGTATGACCGCGTTATGTTCTTGAAGGAGTTCAGCTTGGTTTTTGAGTACTTTTTAAGGTTACTTTAATTTCCATATGAAGCTGATATGGGGTTTTGAAAGGACTCCCCAATGACATGACTTGGGTAAGGCATGATTAGCAACTGGAGTTCTGGAGTGTTGGGTGGTTAATCAATGGGTCCCCTGTAGTGAGCACCATTGTTGTAAATTTGAATGGTTTTGCTAGGATCTGGTGGGCTATACGCACAGGTCAAGCCCTCTGAGCAACGGACAGAAAATGTGGTGATCATCGGTCCTTTGGAGACACTTGAAAATATATTAAAAATAGGAGCAATCGCCCCAAACGGTTCTTTTATTTATTTAGATAAAAACAGTGTCCTCGCAGTCCCATCTTGTCTGCACTAAAAAACCTACTCTCTCTATCGCCCATCTTGCTTATATACATCAACTGCAGGTGATACTATTTTTTATTGCTTGGGTTATTCTATTCCGCCAATTTTCCTCAAATTCAGCTTATTATTCTTAATCCGCTGTCACCCTATTTTTAAGCGATTTATTTCATATTCATTGAACATTAACATCGCCTTATCGCCTTATTGCCTTATATAGAGGCAATCCAATAAACTCATTATATCCAGTAAGACTTGTTATATCCCAATATCGCCTCATTTCAAGGCAATCGAATATTTGTAACTGATACTGTCTTTGGCAGTTTCCACCCGGCTGTCCCAAGACTATCATCCAGTCATATCAAAATCACAAGCATATTCTGCTTTACTCCTTCAATTTGGAAAGCTTCTAATTACTGCACTCGCCAATGCGTTAGAAAATGATAATTATGTGTTGCTTATTGGGGTTCGACTTGTGTGTGAGTTTAACTGCATCATCAAACACTAAGAAAAATACCTGTCCCTACTAGGATAATGGATCCCATTAATATTTGAACTTATTATCAAAAGTAAAGGGGCCCAGAAAGAATGGGAATGCCTCCTTAAATATTCATCCTCCATATTCAGAGTCATTTACAAAGTCCTAAGGAAAAAGTAGGCTATTTCTTTAAGCAGCGGATGCCAAAGATGGGATCCCTCTATATGCCCGACATCCTCTCACAATATCCTCTGGATCACAAGTTTTTGTGGATATGGGGAACCATATTCTCTTCCCTCCTAATTAAACTTTTGGAATTTAGTGGACACCCAAGCCCTTCAACCAAAGAAGCGATGACCTGCCTGGGTTTATTGATCCCGCCTATGAGAATATATCTATATCATATTTATTGAATTTGACGAATCATATCATCCAAGTCTCTTGTCATGCCCCTGTTACTTATGTAAAACTATACCCCATTTACATATTGCTAATGTGAGCTGTATTGGCTCGTTTCAGGGTTAAGTATCCAATCCCTTACCCACCATAGCTCTGTCAAAAAGCAGTATTGAGAAATATTTCACCTAAAAAACATCAGAAAATATGAAGACCTCCTTTGTAGAGTATGGCGATATTTTTTCCTCTAGACCAACTGAATATAGAAAAATGTCAGGGGTATTTCTATAAAACGAGAATGTAGGGCTGCCATTTCTAAGCTTGATGGTACTATGCCTAATAAGCCTGACAGTCAAAATTTGAGGTCAACTAAGCCGCAAAACAAGTATATTTTTAATTTAAAAGGGTTTCATGTCACCGCTTATGTCCTTTCAGCTAGAGTATCCGTCCTATGGTAAGCAATTCAAAAATAGACTTATTGAAGTCAAGTACTGAAATGAGATAAAGAAATAATGATGTAACTTATTAAAGTAAAAATCAGGGGTTTTTATTTGTTGCAATTAACAATATAAACCACAAAAGGAAAAGGATTAAGATAATAAAGTTGGAAATCCAGAAGGGAGGCTCTTGGTTAGATGATAAATTCTAGATGGTATAATGCCTTTGTACCATAATTTTGATAGGGCAAAGATGATGAGTTGAATACCCAAGTCAGATGAGACTGTGTGTTACTTAGGTTGATCAATTGGCAGGTTATTGATTCCTACTCTTTTTTTAGTTCATCTTAATTTGTGACCTTGAGTGCCACTACAAATAGCTGTCACCTGACCTTCAGTTGATCCATCATATCGATGAGTCAGGAATTCATCATGGGGTATTTTAGGTTTAGTTTGGTTTGTTGGAGTTTTACTAGAGCTGACTGGAGCTGCTCTGACTTCAGCTTCTGTAGGTAATTTAATAGGATAATGAATTTAACCCCCTTCTTGGGTCTATATGTCAATTCAGCTGAGGGAGTCAAATAGTCAATATTCTTCCCATCATTTCTGATATACGGACATCCAACAGAGAATGAGGATTACCCTCCATTTAAATCCCAGTAATAAAGAAAATCCCAAGTGGGTAAGGCTCAAGTGGCCTTAGAGTTACAGCAACTGAGGAAGGTCAGTCTACTGGTACCTTCTAAAATTGTAGGTGTCCCCTCTCTTTGTAACTTGGAAGAAGGAGGTTTGTCATCATGTTATCATGGATAATTGCTGCCTCAAATCTATCACACAAAAAAGACATCTATCCATTGGCACTTATAGATGATTTCTTATACTTGATGTTGGGGTCCCACTATTTCTCAGCTACTGATCTCATTATTGGGTACTGCAAGTTAATTTGTCACTAAAGATCTTGAAAAATGTAACTTAATCTCGAGTGAAGGACTTTTTGAACCCACTCAAATGCCTCAGGGGCTATGTAACGCCCATGCTACCTTCCAATGCGTAATGGCTGGACTCTTAGGCAATTTAAAATGCTCATGTGTGCTTATTTACCACAAAAATACCATTTTTTGAGAACGTTTACCAAACATCTAGACCAACTCAGACAAGCTTTACTGGTTACAGCAAAGGTTGTTAAAAAAGACATTCAAATGCTTTGTTTCTCATGTGAGAAGGATCATTTGAGCCATAAGGTAAGCAAAGATGGAATATCTCCGATGGATGACAAGGCTGCCATTTCCAAAATGTCTCCTCTAAATCCTTACAAGACGTACAAGCTTTCTTCGAGATTAAGGGATAATATCGCTAGTTTATCACCCACTTTTCTGACATATCTAAGATTTTAGTGTATCTACTTAAAAAAGGGATACCCTTACAGCGGAAATAAGAGCAACAAAAGGCCTTTGACCTGCCACGCGTCTCTCTCTTCCACTCTCCAACACTTTTTCACCCAAATTTTGATAAACCCTTTCTCCTTTTCACCAATGCTAGGGATATATCAATCAGAGCCATACTATCACATGATGGAAAATTAATGGACAATACTATCACCTACTATAGCAAGACTTTAACCAAAGCCAAACATAATTATGTTATGGAACGCGAATGCTTGGTGATCCTACTTGCTATTAAGAATTTCTGACTTTATTTTAAAGAAAGCATTTCACCATAATTACTGAACATGCTTGATTATGATTTTTAAGGTATATGAAGGACTCTGATGGAAGAACATTATGAAGGGCGTTAAAACTTTAAAACTATGAAATCTCAATTATTCATTGAACAGAAAACATGCTTTAAAATGTGGATTGCCTATCTCAGCTTCCCATATTATTTTTAACTGACCCTGAAAAGGATCGAATCTATGACCACCTAACACAATCACAACTATGAATTGACCTATCTCAGCCCTTCATAAAGAATTATTAAAGTATATAGCAAATATTTTAAGTCAAGAATGACCAATTGTGTAAATTTATGTTCAAAGAGTGGGTACCATAATTATGACCTTTGGCTCTTACTGATGTCATATTAGAGGGAGATTGGCGAGTCAGCCATGAGGAATTTGGAAACCTATCAGTGTCTTAAAGCTCAATGTTATTGGTAAGTAATTCTTGTTTCAGTACAGGATGTACTAGAGTCATACCTGAATGCAAAAGTCTTGCTTGACATAATATCTTTTTGCAACCTCCATTGGTTTCCCCCTGTGAACCATTCCATACCATTAGCATTGATGTTGTATGACCTCTCCATCGAGCCTCTAATGTTCATCAGTTCCTCCTCCTAGCTGTGGACTAGTTAACTAAGTGGATTGAGGAAGTATTTCTACCATCAGCTTCAGCAAAGGCTACCGCAACATTATTATAATCGGATTATCACCCAACATTGGTGCCCTAACATCATTCTTTCCAATAATGGGCATAATTTCAGATCGTCGCTGATGTATTATTTAGATGAACTGACAGGAACCACAGAGTTATTCTTAACCACCTACCATCCTGCAACCAATGGAATGGTAGTGCGGGCGAATAGTACCCTGACTGTAACCCTCCATAAAATGACTATGACTGACCCACTTTGGGGGCACCTATACATACCTAGTGCATTTCTGGCCTATAGGGTCAGCTATCATCAAATAATCAAGAAGTCATCTATCCAAGAGTTGTACGGCAGAGATACCCATCTATCTTCTAAAGTACAGGCTATGCTTGACTAAGTATCCCCCCAAAGCCCCTGAAGTCAATATACAAAGTAACGCCAATAAAATTATCTGACTTTAGGCCCTGGCTTCCAGAAACCTATCTGCTATAACTAGTATAGAGACTAATCAATTTAATGATGGGCATGATCCTCTCATCTCCCAACCTTGGCGACTTTGTCCTTTTCTTCCACCACTGCAATGGAGGTGGTGAAACTTTTCTTGGTACTAACTGGTCAGGGCTTACAAAGTTATTTATAAGTGGGGAAATGAACACTCAATCATAGAGGTCGTTCAGTTACAGTAGTAAACAGCGTCAATAGTTGCTTTCTCCATCTGATTCCCCCCCTACTTCAAGATCTAGAGGGGGGCATTATCAGACTTACTACACAAATTGAAAAGAATTGGTGGCCAACGGGAATCAATTAAAATCTGACCAAATAGCCCAAACATTGGTCAGTGATAATCCTTGACGAAATTCAATGGCTCATAAAATTGGGGATAAACCCTGACTTATTTGGTCAACTATTGCTCCCTTGGAGCTTACTAATTTTAGGATAAAACCCATTCTATGCGGCTTGTGAAGCTATTTGACCAAGTTAATTAACAAACAGTAGAATCCCTGATTCTATATAATTTATAGATCTTAGCTTGATCGTGACTTTGATTTAGACTGAAACCCCCCAAATTTTCTTCTATTGAGAATTATAAACTAACAAAGTTTATGCTCTTCTTTTCACAATTTTATTGCCAAATTGGTGGTGCCTTTTGCGTCCCTCGCATCTCACCTCCCACACCACATTTTATATGATCAGCTGATGGTGGGTCTTCTGGCTTATGGGACACAGCCAAGCCTTGTCTTCACTGTTCCTTCTGGTGCAAAGCCTTGCTGCACCTCAAACCACTGTCATCATTATCCCATCCCACCCTGCCGTAGCCCAACAAATTCCCCCATGTTTGTATCAAAGTGGCGCCTGAGCACTACTTTTGGGCTTGGGTGGATAATGGTTGCCAAATTTGTCCTCTCTGTTTTGGACTCAACCATTCAAAAAAATCCTGCCCCAAGCCACTTTCTCTGTGTGGCTTCTGAGCTACATTCAGTGGAATATGAATGGGGTGTTTTGTTGCCCCTCCCACTCAACGATCTCATTTAATGGGCCAGAGTGGGAAATTTCCCTCTACAAAATTAACTACATCAACCCACCTCAATTTTCCCACACCAATCAGAGTCAGGCTTGGACCACCATTTGTACCCAAGCAGCCTATTTGACTATTAATCACTCAAATTTGTCAGCCACTATTCTTGTGAACCGAATTCCTTGGGACCTATTGGCCAAGGCTGAGAACCTGGTAAAGTTATCATGAGTGAGGATTATGGTGAACCTCTCGGCCAGTTCAATTATGGTTTGGCCACTTTTTCCCTTCTGATTATGACAAAACCCATCTTCCAAATGTTTTGCCCTTAAACTCAATGCTGCCCCCTACCAAAATGACCATCAGCTTACCCTAGCAGCGGTGGCCTCTCCCTATTGCCCCAAACTATGCAAAGTGGTGGCCCAATCAGTGGCTCAATTCCACTAGGGCTGACTACACTCTACTGTCCCTGATTCTCTGATGTAGCTTAAAGTGATCACGAAATTATTTGACGGTGCTGAAGATGCTGTTATGCATGTCGTTAAACAAGCAGATTTTGACACATCTGCTAAAATCACAAGCTAAAGTTTATCTGATTTTTCTAACTCCCTGATGTCTACATTCAAGCTGAACATCACTTAGCGGAATTTGTTGAAGCTGTCTACTGAGATGATCTTGATGTTGAAGATGAGAACTCATTTTACACCGCCATTCACCCACACTATGCAGATGCCTCAAAAACCTGGCTCTCTTCTTTAGTCTGTTTCTACAAATATATGATATTGTCATGAAGAGTATGTCTGCAGAAGTGACGCCCAACCCCCATCACCCTCTGCCATCGAGGGTAAGTGGTTTCTGCTCACCACCTAGTTGGAGTTTTTTGATTTGGTTTATTGTTATGTTTGATTTGAAAATTTCTATTTTTTTTTGCCCATCAGTAATGTCTGTCCCCAGTTCAACATGCCTTGTATAAATTAAACAAAATGTTTTTCACAATTTTAGGTAAAAATTGGTCCACACCTTATTAAGAATTACCACTCCAGAAAAAGCATAAAGAATAAAGCTTTTCAACCAAGGAAAGCAAAAAGGGATATTCCATCACACAAGAGCTTTGGGTCCCCCGGCCTGAAATAATAAAGAGATACATGGTATCAATTTAAGGTTCTGACAACTGTATTCTTTGCCGCTTACTTATAAAATGGCTAACAACCATGATCTTCCTGATCCCAAATAATTCCTTGACAATAAAAATCAATACAAAAAGCTTTTATATAAAACTATTAAAAGATTATTTAGCTATCAACTTATTATTTTATCTGTCCAAAATAAGGGAGAATATATAGGGTTTGTTGTGAACCACATCTTACACATGCCGCCTCGCCTCACACTAGCCTCTTAGCCATCAGATCATGATGAAGACTTCAGAGGGTCCATGAAGTATTAAGCTCTGTCGTAACTCAGCTCAGCCTCAAGGTCAGTGTCTTACTGGCAATTATATCAAGACAGCGTTTCCTCTGACGCATCTGAAAATAGCTAAGTAACTCCTCTTAAGTGAAGGTAGCACACACCAAGGCAGTTCATACCACTAATTAGTAATTAATTCAATCAAAAACATAATTAATATTAAAAAACAAATTTTGACATAGACCAATAAAACTCATGAGCCCAGGTCATTAAGTTAACTATTAAGTACAACTTAACAATAAAGCCCCCAAGACCATATTATCTAATCAAATATTGTTAAGTGAGACTTCTAGGACACAAATCCTAAGTATCTGAATATATTTAGGATAATTTGGTCATTATCACTATTTTTTAATAAGTTAAATAATTAATTAGAATAGATTCTTTAGTTAATCACCTATCAAATTGACTGACTCCTAGGGCTAGTCAACCAACTAACATTTCTCCACCCTTGACAGAATAGGGAAGGTATCCTTACTTCCGGCCACATTGTTTAATTTTCATGAACCTTAAAATATGAGCGCTACATCAATAGCCTCTTCGCTGAATATAGATGTGACATCTAAAACTCAGCATTTCCATACAGCGGGCTTCAGTTTTTTCAAGTGTTTTACCACCAGTTTCTCAGGATGGTTAAACCATCTACGCTTTGACAACTATCAAAAGCTCAACTTCCAGCGTTATGTCAGTCATCTGTGCCCAACGGCCTTGTGGGCTTGAGTAATGATATACATTCATTTGAAAGGTTTCAGGAAATATTCTATGATACTCTTGGGCTTGGGTTTGTACAATGCTTCATTCTGATATTTGATGTTGATCAATGATTTCTCATTCACCTTCTATATTCTAGAAGCTCGTCCTCAAATTTTTAATTAATCATTTTTTTCATGGAGTTTATCTGACAAACTGTTCAGGATGGCCACAATAGATAGTACAATAGTCCATCTGCATCTTGGTAGGCCGCTCTGGCTTTCTCCTACAGGCTACCTCTATTTGATCTCATTCTTCTCCCTCTCCCAATGAAGGGGCATCCAGTCTTAGTGGCAATGAGGCTCAGGAATTCATGTATTAAATTTCTACTTTTAATTTAAAGTTAGGTTTTATTTTTCCTGCTATTTTCCCCTTCTTTTTCATTTACAATTTTTTAATGGGAGTCAAGAGAATTTACTTAGATCTAGTTAAGAATACAAAGAATTAAGACCATCTAGTACTAAAAAATAAAAAGAATTAAGAGTGTGCTTCAGGGAAATTACAATGCTATGACATCATTGATGAATGTGTCAATTGGCATAGCTATGTCATCTCCTTCAAGCATGGGGTATCTTCTGACCTGCTCAGCCCTTTGGCCAGAATATTCTCAAAAATTTGTTGCATATATAGCTTAGTGACTAATTCAGTGGCTTCAGGTATGATCACCTTACTCTGAGAGCGTGTCACCACATGTACATTCATAGAGTATTCATTGGGTAATAAAATAGGATTCGCCAGTTTGGTAATTAAGGTCCCATGGCTAGCGTGCTCTTGTCTGTCAAGTGGAACTGGCGTTTCTGGCGCAATAATGTGTCCCGCCTCTATTGTGCATGTTCTTTTCCCTCCTTCAGTGCACTATTTGAAAGGACTACATTGACACTGTATTGACAGTATTAGTAAGCATAGTGTTCTTTTAAATTGCAGTTGTAGCAAATGATCTCATGTAATGGGCGTAGGACCATTGCAGTTATTATTCACTCAATTTTAACAGGCGGATTAATACTGGTCTTCTTATTATTTTTAAGGGTCTACCTGCAGGGGAAGCAGGTTCTTATATGTATCCAGTATTGAGAGGGTCATAATATTGTGATCATCTGCATAGATAATCAAATAATTTGGCTGTTGCAAGATTTTGAGCAAAAGCTGACAATAAGTATTTAAAACATTGTTAAGGTTGCACTAAATGTTATAATGCAATCTTGGCGTCAAACTTGATCATAGCCTTTGTGCCTAGGAGAACTTGGACTTTGCAATAAAATTTACTCTATAAACTTATTAATTATTTCATCTTTCTTTAAGAAAATGTTCATAAACTTGGATTTTCTAGTCAACATTCATTTGGACCTCCAAATTCATAAAGTACGGCCTCTTTGACTTCAGCATAGGTTATTTTTTCCAAATGAGGCATAATTAGTTTAACGCCCTACTTGTCTAAGTGGTTGATCATAGTGGCCACTTTGTTGCAGTCATTGGCCCTATAAATGGCCAAATCAAAGCGTTTGACAAAGCTGTCTACAATTCCATTCTTATTGAAAGCAGAAAGGTTTGACAGTTTGCAATTTGTATTATCCCACTCATAAGTATTGCAATTACTTCTTTGCTGGCTTGAACTAGGCGTATCATGGCGCTGAGGCGCTACATCACAGTTTTAGAGATTTAGGTTAACCAAAGCTACCATATTACTTGGCGTTTGTCAATGTGGCCCAGAATCAGTTTCAGTAGCTACTACTGAAACTTTTTCCTCGTAATTTTTAAAATTGTTTCCAGTCAAATTGTTCACAGCATACTGGATACTCCCATCATTCAATGCTAGAGTCAATCATTGATTTTGTTTTACAAATGGTACAGTTTAATTTTTTCAGCTTTAAAAAAACTTTTTTTCTCATTGCAAACACTTTTGCAACCCATTAATTCAATACTAAATCTAGTTTGATAATCTCATAGAGGGGATTAGTCTGCGCCCATGTCTGGGAGCAGTTGGGCAAGCAAGGCAAGAGGAGCAGGCGGAAGGCCCGCGGCCTCTAACGTTCAAAAACGCCCTGGAGAATCTAGCGGAATAGAAAAAAATCTAAAAAAACTGGCAGGCACAATTTCCCCGGAGATACTCACGTGGCAAGCACGATGCAACCAGTACATCAACACGCCACATTCCCAGCCACTTTTGTCGGTGGAATTCGGAGTCTGTGTGTATCTGGACATCCAAAAAACGGCCCTATGGGAAAAATTTTGTGAAAATGTACACAAAATTTTCCTGACCGCGGTGTACGTTGCACCTCACTCCATGTCACACGGTTGGCTGGACCTAAGTTTTGAAAGCAAAATAGCAGCAGATGAGGCCGCAGCAGTGCGCATAGTGGTTGACCTCCCCAAAGGGCAATGGGTCGTCGAAACTAAATGCACCAGATGGACAAAATCAAACCAAATTTTCCTCACGTTTGACTTTTTGCCTACTACGGTAAAACGTGACATTTTGGAGCAACACCTGAAAGATGGTCTCGCCATATATGGCAGAAATACAATCTTTCAAAATGCAACGTTTCACGCTGATGCCACACCTGTGCACCGGCAAAACCATTGCAGTTCTGACCCCAACTGAGGAGATTGTGAAGGACCTAACCCAGATCCTGCACTCCACCTTTATTGATATCGCAGGGCACACCACCCACCCATTCCAGGTAACCGTGGACAGCGCGCCCCCCATTTGCACCCACTGTGATGTGTTCGGCCATAAGGCGCATGCATGCCCCATCAAAGAGGGCGTCACATTCTAAGAGCACCCCTCGGCAGCCATGGCCAGCGGAGAGGCGCACTATGAACCAACCACAAGCACCAAGGAGGCTTTCCCGTGGGGAGCACAAGGCTGCTACCTATTGGTAAAGCCCATCTCCCCGCAGGAGCGGAAGAAGGCCAAGCAGGCCCATAGGACCGTGGCCAAGGAAGCGGCTAAGGCCACCACCACCATCCCACACTCACAACGCCAGGAGGACATGGAGACCTTTGCAGTGGAAGCAACTTGGGAATCCATCACCCAATCAGATTGGGAAGCCCATGCCGAACGGGCCACTCAATCTGAGGATCTGATGGGAGATTTGATCTCACCCAATCGCTGTACCCAAGCCCCAGTCAAAACTGACTTGGGACCTATCCCAACCAAAATTTTTTTTGCCCCACTCGACGGTGCACCGAACTTATCCGCACCACAAAAAATTTGTCCGACGTCAGGAAAACAAAAAGCGAAGGCCAAAGCCAATGCAACTCTTTCCACAAAAATTAACAAAAACCCCAATAGCATTGCTGCTAATACCCGCGCTGCTGTGAAAGCCCGTGGGGACCTGGAAGAGGCTGGTGGGCCCGGGGGCCCACCCCCTCACACCTAAGGTGCAATGGGGGAAACCTTCAATATAGGGATGCTGAATATCACTGGAATCAAGGCCTCCCCATCCCGGGCTAGGAAACTGAGTTTTTACAAAACAATTTACCCATGGATATCCTGGCCATCCAGGAGTCCCACTGTCCACAAGGTTCTGAGGAAGCTTGGAAAACAATGCTCCTACTATCCCTATCCTTTTGGCCAAAGCACTGTGGGGTGCTAATTCAGAAAAACAATTTTTCAAATTTACATCTTCAGAAACATTCCTAAATGGCTGAGTGCTCGTTGTCACCTTCTTATGGGCTGATGTTGCACACACAATCGTCAACATTTATGCCCCAAACAGTGCACATGAGCGTCAGGAATTTTTCTCGTTGGTCAAATCCCTCCTGCTACCCCCCAATTCTTTCCTAATCGGCGACATGAACTGTTGGCTAACCTCATCAATGGACTGGTGGCCGCCCTCACCCCATGCCCCACAGGGTCACGTAGAACTACGCGTTCTAAAAGCCACCCTTGGGTTAATGGATGCGCTGCCATGACATGCCCCACTGCTTGAAAACATGACGCGTCCCCACGTCCACAATGGCCAATTAAGGTCCATGACCCGCATTGACCTTATTCTAGCACCGGCGAAATTTCAACCCCACATCTCCCACTTCAAAACAATGAAAATGGAATTCTCTGACCACCGACTGGTCTCGATAACATACCACTTACCTGTCACAGTTGCAAAGGCCCCACATTGGTGCAAAATCCGCCCCCCAGAGCTCACGTCGCCAGGATTTTCCACGTGGGTGGAAGAGGCAACTTTGGCAAAATCGTTTGTTGCACCATTTTGCGTGGACCCCATTTCCACATGGGCAACTTTCAAAGAAGACACCATCCGCCACTATCGCCATCTCTCATCCAGACGCTCATGAGCCACATTGGTGGTTATATCACGCATGCTGGAAGAATTGGCCCACTTGGAAACCAACATTCCAGCCTCAGGATATAGCCCTGCATGGGGCCAGAAGTGGGCGGAGGCAGCCGCCCACCTCAACGCACTTTAAAGGCAACACAAACATTGGGTTTGTGTCCAATACAGGACCACACGCATTGCTAAAGGCGACAAGTACACCGCATACTTCTTCAAATATTTTTTTGCACCATGCCAGAGCGTGGCCTGCACACAGGTGCAAAGATCGGATAATTCTATTGTGGACACACTGGATGAAGTGGCAATCGAAATGCAAAAATATTACTCTGAGTTATACCGAGCCAAACCAATTCAGCCAGCTGAAATGGCGGAATTTCTTGACTGAGCTCATATCCGCACCATTTTCTGATACCCGGAAATAATGAATTTAATTACTCCAAATGAATTATGGACTACCATTCGTGGTGCGCCAAACTGAAAATGCCCAGGCCCAGATGGCATTCCATATGAGTTCTACAAAAAATATTTTAAATATATATCCTCATTGCTGCTAGCCTCACTCAACCAAAGCCTGTTGGAAACGCGCCTCCTACCAGGAGGACATGAGGCCTTTACGGTCACACTCTTCAAGAAAAAGGATAGGCTAAACTTAGCCAACTGGCGCCCCATTTCTCTAACAAACACAGACACCAAAATTTTAACCAAAATCATGGCTAACCATCTAGGGACTGTAGCATCTGCCACCATCTCCCCAGAACAATTTGGGTTCATCCCCAGAAGGTCAATTTGGGATAACGTGCACTCTGTGGCTAATGTGTGTCAGTCCACAGCCTCTGGGGCACTTGTATTCTTGGACCAACAAAAGGCCTATGATAGAGTAAACTGGGAATACCTTAGGGCCTGCCTCCAACAATTCCGCCTACCTCCCCGCTTCATTAACTGGGTGATGCTGCTCACGGAATCTGCAACAATGGCAGTGCGCGGCCCAGGTTTCCTAATGAAAGTAGTCCATCCTCAAAGGGGCCTGCGACAAGGGGACCCCCTCAGCCCACTCTTATACAACTTCAGCCTTGACCCACTACTGCGAAATGTGAATGCCCAACTCACTGGGGTCCATGTGCCAGGCCAAACCCCAGTCAAGATGATGGCATTTACAGATGATTGCATGGTGGGGGTGTCTAATAACAAAGATGCACGCGCGCTTGAAGCCCTCATCCAGGAATATTCCCGGGTAAGCAACGCGGCACTGAACGCCTTCAAAACCGAAGTCATACTCCTTGGTCAGTTTCAGAACTGCTGGGCCCCAGCAAGTAGTTCCCAACCCGGCCCATCTGCTCGCCCACGTCCATGCCTTACTAACTCAACACACACCGCTCCACTGGTGCTCCCCTTTGTGCCACGACCTACCATAGGACCTGTACGCCATCTGGGCATGTGGATGGAGGCAGGTGGATACGCGTCAGCAGTAATGGAGTGCCATATACTGGACAACGTGACGAAGAGAATCGCCTCTATCAGAGCCCACCCTACTACCCTCACTGGCAGGGTTGTTCTTGCCAACTCTATGCTCCTATCCAAAGTCTGGTTCGGAGCCCACGCCATCCCCTTCTCCCCAAGCTTCTTCAAATCCCTGTATGCTTTGCTACAAGGTTGGATTTGGTCAGGCTGCCCTCCACCAGTACGGCTAGAGGTTATGTTTGGCCCTCATCATCATGGTGGCATGGGCCTACTTGACTTCAAAGCCCATGCCGCCAAGATCCTGGGCACCTGGATCGTGGCCGTCACTGCTCCTACACTCCCATCCCAACACTGGTCCCGCGCAGCCCGCTCCAACTTCTCCCGAGCCTTGGGCCTCAACAATCCATCAAACCCCCACTCCCTGATGAAATATCTCGCATCACACATATCAGCCACAGGTCCTCACGGGACCAAAACCCACTACAAACGAATCCTATTCTCCATGCGAAGCGCAGAGTGGAGAATTCGTATTGGTGGACATACAACCTGAAGAGGCCGCCCCTCTCCTCAGTTCATACAAGAGGTACAGGGGCTACCCATCCATGATGGCGTGATCCCCATTCGACCCCAAGTCCTATCCAGGGTGGACTACCTGGACATGATAGACATCCCTTATTCCACTGAGACCCAAAAGACTATCTGGAAATATGCACACCATCCTCTGTTGCAAACCTCAAGTCCGCTCCCATGTGTGGCGCTGCCTAAGGCGGGTGTATCGTACAGCTGAGCGCTCTAATGCTTTACACTCATCCTGTGTCGTGTGTGGCCAGTATGGAACGCTGTTCCACCGCCTGGAGAAGTGCCCCACCTCTAATATGGCGCGAAGTCCAACGTCTGCTAGGCCAGGATCAAACACATCCCTTCAGTCTGTCAAGAGATATGTTTGCTTCATCAATGGCCTCCCCCTTTCACCCTCCCTCCATGCTCTGGTGGTCGCAATCGCCATGTGGACTATCCACACGATTGTCTTGGATGCCATCGCTGGATCCATCCCCACCCTCCTGAAGCTGTCCACAGATTCCGGTCTCATTGGTGGATCACTTTCAAGTGTGGATGTTTGGATATCTCCCACCGCGTCGCTAACAGCTGGTCTCCTCCTGGTTCCCAGTCTGGTTCATCCAATCAGACCCCTTCCTCCACACGTGCTCAATAGTGGCTACGTCCCCTACACACGTTCCCTCCCCCTTCCCATAAGTGGCGTTCCCGCTGGCAACAAGAGATAGCATCGCTTCTCTGGGGTGCCTCCCCTGGTACTAAGTTTTGTCTTGTCTGAGTCATATTTGGAAGTTTCCATCCCATGGTCGGCCTGCCCCGCAATAAATTTAAATTTTTTTCAGATTTAGTTTCTAATTTCCTCATTCAACTAGCAATCTGTAGTTGCAGGATGGAAATCAATTGGTC
>JAKSZP010018083.1:0-15334 GCA_022478985.1 Massospora cicadina
ACAAATAGATAATGACGCACAATGTATGGCGCGAAATTGGTATCCAGGTGGGATAAATTTTAACAGGGCCTCGTTTGTTTACATCTTTTATACAATAAATTAGGTGGAATGGTTTTTTCTTCATGTAATGATAACATCAGTAACTACAAGTTAATATAAACAACAATTTTTGATAATCACACAGGAGAGATGGGCGTATTTAACAGAAAAAATAAAGCTCAGGGAAAGCTGTAACAGGCAATAAACAAAACGGTGTGCCAAAGGGCAAGAAACGCCGTATAGGGGACCAGGAAACATGGACACCAAAAAAATCACAAACTGAGGCACTACCTGGGTTTGTGTAGTTTACCATAAAACACAACCAGTATGAGGAAATTTAATATAACCAACCCCTTTCAAAGGAAGAGCATGGGCTCCAACTCTACCTAGGGATTGAGTCACCAACTCTGTGGGAGAAAATGTACGTGGACAGGCCTCCCTCTTCCCCTATGCAGTGTATGTTAACATGTAAACGGTCCCATGCAGCTGGGTTAATTTGTGCTTTGAGAATAAAGAAGATTCAGAAACCGCTGCAAAAGTATGCATCAAAGCTTTCCTGCCTGAGGGCAAACAAATTGTGTGCATCATGCGCACCAGATAGAACAAAGTGAACACTTTGTTCATCTCCTTGACTCACTTCCAAGCAACCTCCCCTACAAGAAAATTGAGGAGGAGCTCTGAGCTGGACTTAAACACTACAGAGATATCAAACAACTCAAATTACAACGTTTCAATTGATGCCAAACCTGTATATAGGAAAGGCAATCGCCATGATCCACATTATCCCCTGGGGCTGCAGACCTCAAAAGAATCCCTCACGCAGTGCAGTTTCACCTCCCATATGGGAAGGTGTCAGAGCCATTCTTCATCAAACCATAACACACACCGCCAATCTGCAACCACTGAACCGCATTGGGGCATAAGGAACATGCATGCCCTTGAAGGAGGTATCATGGCCCCAGAATTCTGTGACAACGCCATGGATGAAAATGGAGTAGAATTCAGAAAATGATTGATGCCAACCACGCCTTCCAATGGGGAGATGATGGGAACTACCTCATCATAGACCCAGTAACATCAGCACACAAAATACTGCATAAGGCCCACAAGTGGAAGCATCCAAGGCTGCATCACTTGCAGCCTCCATCATTGACCCTAGCAAAATTCAGGAAGACATTGAGGAAATCAGCCAAACCAACCAATTATAACAGACTTCCCCAAGCTGAGGAGGACATGGAGGAAATTATCTGAGTCACCCAATCAAAGCTGTATGCCAAAAAAGATTTTTTAATCAACAATGCGACTAATTACCAAATGATATCAATCAAGCAAATTTAGAAGAAAAATTTGGCTCCACTATATGGGAGAAAAAGTTGGACCCAATTCTCTAAATTTGCACCTTAAACCACAGAAACAAATCAGCACACCGCACCAACCCACCATGAGTCACAAGTAGGAGAATATGCTGCAAATTCTAAAAATCACAATTTTCGTGAGAAATTGACACAAGGTATGTAATTGGATAATGCCACATATTATACAGTCCAATAACACAAAGCAGGGCTTAGCAATAAGGGCGTTGGGTGTGTGCTGGGCAGCCCCTCCCAACCACTCCTGATGCGCCATGGGCACCCCAGTGACAATAGGGATGCTAAACATTGTGGGTTCCAGGGCTCATGCATCCCAAGCATAAAAAAGCTGGACTTCCTGCAAAAACCCCTATAGATATCTTGGACATCCAAGAAACCCACATTCTACAGGGGAGAAGAGTGATCCTCTTCATCCAGGGTCTCACCATCCCTATCAGTATGGATGACACACTGTGGGGTGTAATCAGAAATAGCAAAAAAAACTAAAAATTACAAACTCCTCCTCTTATCTGCATGTTCACATCCTGGTTACAACGGTCATAAACCAAGAGGACACAATTTTGATAGCAAGCATCTACGTATTGTGCACCACAGCCGAGAGAAAACAGATTTTTAAAATCCCCAACACTCGCCCTCCCACCTGATAGCATCCTACTGGGCGACTTCAACTGCTGGGATAACCTCAACACGGACTGGTGGCCTAATCCCATGGGATATCCGCTGGGGCACATCGAGTTCCATGAAATGAAGGCATCCTTAGGCCTACACAATACCCTTCCCCAGGTCACCTCTCCTTACCAACATGACCCGCCCAATCATTTGTGAGGGAACGCTCATCTCAATGAGCCACATCAGCTACATACTCACACAAAAACCCACTGCTTGAACCTCTTTAACTTCGCAATAAAAAAGTCAATTTCTCCAACCACTAACTCATTTCAGAGCATCTTTCACCAACCCAAACTCCCACACAGGCGCCAAACTGGAGGAAGCTACACCCAGAAAACATAAATTTTCAAAAATATCTGACTGGGTCAAACATAAGGCCACAAACCCAGAATTCACAACTCCATTCATATTGTATCTTATTAAAACCAGGGAAAATTTCAAACTGAAATAATAAATAAAACTCGTCACATCGCCTCAAATGACTACACTTCCAACACAGCCACAATCAGGTTCACCTTAGCAGAACTGAACCACCCTTGAGCTCAATGCTCCAAAGTACAGCTACAGCCCCAACTGGGGGAACAAATGGGTGGAAATATCAGTCCATCTAAACGCCCTCATTTTTGAACACCAGCGCAAAATCTAAGTATCAAGAAAAGGTAATTTCATAAAAGAAGGTGAAACCTGCTCAATGTACTTCTTCTACCAATTCCACTCCCGCAGCAACCAGCACATGTGCACACAGGTCTGCAAAGTTGATGACACCGTGGCAACTGACCCAACAGAGGTCAAAACAGAAGTACACTACTACTACGTTGAACTATAAATGACACCCCAGCGGACTCCCAAGATATTAAAGATTTCATACACACCGCTGGAATACAAAGCACACCGCTGGACTAAAACCCCCTAAACATAATCACACAGAGGAACTAGCGACACAGTCTGTGGTGCATATGTAGGAAATTCCCAGGGTCTGATGGGATACCCTAAGAATTTTACAAAAAATATTTCAAACAAATCGCCCCCTCCTCTTAGCATCAATGAACCAGTGCCTGATGGAGACACGCCTCCTGCCTGGAGTCCAGGACTCATATGTCATAACCCTGTTCAAAAAGGGTGACGAATAGACCTGGCCAAATGGCGCCAAATTGCATTCTCTAACACTGATACAAAACTACTCACAGAAATTTTAGCAACCAGATTAGGCACAATAACCTCCAATATCATCTCACTCAATCAGTCTGGGTTCATACCTGGGCGTTCAATCTGGACCAATTTACGCTCTGTAGCTAACATATGCCATTCCAAAGCAACTGTAGCCCTGGTTTCCTAGACCAGGAGAAGGCATATGACTGCTTTAGCTGGCAGACTTGAAGGAATGCCTGAGTGCCTTCAAACTCCCACCCAGATTCATAAACTGGGCGATTCTCTTTAAATAATCAGCATCCATGGTTGTATGCGGCCCTGGCTTTATAACTAACAAGATTACACCACGCAGAGGGAGAAAACAAGGGGACCCCCTCAACCCACTGCTGTATAACTTAGCTTCGATCCACTCCTTTGCGTTGCTGACTCACGCCTCATGGGCATAAACGCACAAGGCCAGTCACCAGTCAGGATACTAGCCTTTGTGGATGACTGCATAACTGGTATAGCTAACAATAAGGATGCCCGCCAACTGGAACGCACATTAGAGGAATATTCAATTGTGAGCAACACATCTTCAAAAAAAGAAATCGGAATTAATTTTCTTAAGCAAGTACACCAACAACTGAGCTACAACACCCAAACCTCACAGCCCTCACGAAGGAACAACCCCCTCATCCTTCCCTTCACATCACTTCCTTCAGCCAACCCTGTCCGCCACCTTGGGGTATGGCTGGTGACAGGGGGTACGCCAACGAGACAATGGAGAACAACCTACTACAGCGGATGTCCAACTGCATCACCCCCTTAACGGAAGATTCCCAGGACTAATGGGGTAAGTAACAGTTACCAACTCACTTATCCTCCTGGTGCTGTGGTTCCCCGCACATGAAATATCTTTCTCACACTTTTATCTCCTCAATCTGTGCACTCATCCTGGGTTGGCTGTGTCCTGAGACCTGGCCACCTGTACGGATGCAAACACTCTTTGGCCCACGCTTTAGTGGAGGCATGGGCCTAATAGACTTTGAGGTCCACGCCAACTGTATACTGGGCACCTGTATAAAGGAAGTCCTAGCCCCAGACCTCCCGCAACAACACTGGTCTAGAGCGGTGAGGGCTGTTGGAATTTGACCTGCTCCCAATCAATCTAATTCAAATTTCCCTACTTCCAATACCTCTCCAATTTTCCTCTAATGGAGCCTTATTTTGCGCCCCTTAATCGATTTGTTAAAAGGAGGACTGCTGTTGACTCCCTACCTGATCAACATCAGATGCTGAAGATCTTACCGGTGGAGGACGTCGCTATCCTGAAAGGATTAAGAGGAAAACCTCTCCTATAAATATCCGCACCCTTTCTTAAATAAAGTTATGTTTTATCTCAATTCGTCCTTATTTTTTACTTATTTTAGAGCATCTGTTCAGCAAGCTCCTCTCTGGCCATCAGCTTCACCGGTTTTATTACAATAGGCCCCTTGTCACCTATTCTTAAGCTTATAGCAAGTTACCATCCCCTACAGTTAGGATTCCCAGCTCTCCCCACTGTCTACTTGCTGTGGGACATTTTATCCTATCCATTTTGTTACGCTTCAGAGGAACTATTGCCCTCAGCTACCCTATCCTGACAAAATAATTGGAGCTCCCTGCCAGGTACTCTCCTGAGCTACCTGGTGAATAAATATATTCACAATGGATGATTATCAACAAGACTTTACTTGGCCACTTACCAAAATATACAGCGTCACCCAATGGGTAACCTCCAATGGAATTCACAACCCTGAGAACAAAGAACCCAATTTTATGCATTTCCGTGCTACACTCAATATCTCTACTCTGGCCCTAGAACCCCAAAATGATCATTTTAACCTACAGGTGTTGCTGATACTATTAATCGATTACTTCTAGGTGCCCTTTTCCCCGGAGATCATTCCCATTGTAACCAAGCCTCTGCAGTTCCAAATAATATGAGAGCTCTATATGATTCTGCCACCTTATCTGGCTCCAAAGTAGGAGTATTTTGCACAGAGCGATATTTGCGACAGTTTGTGCACCCCGCCATTCACCATTTAGTTCAAATGATGGGGATCAACCAGCAGGAAATCTTGTGACAGTTTACCTTGTCACAAGTGTTACACTACTACCTCCTAGATTTCTACAACTCAGCTTCTTCATTCATAAGAGATTACTGTGAGGCTATTCTTGAAAACCGCGCCCAACTTATCTCTATTCAAAACAAACTCTCCCAACTGGATGTGGGAGTGGCTATCCTGCTTTGCGAGAAAGTAGCTACCCAATTTACTGAGACCACCACAATTATCAAGAGTCAGTTGCAACAAGCCATTTCCAACCTCACCATCCAACTTAATGCTTTTATCAAACAAAGTTTTGAATGAATAAGCCAGATTGAATCAACAATCCAACCAGCGTTTAATGTCTCAAGCATGCATGAGATTCCAGGGCCCCTGGCCCTGTGGGTCCCTCAGGCCCCTGGGGAGCAAGGATCAGCTGGTCCCACAGGAGTGATGGGGCCCCCTGGTCAGGATGGAAGTGAAGGGCCACCTGGGCCAGCTGGCCCCCCTGGATATGGGCATCCTGGTCCTTGTGGGCCCCCTGAGCCTCCTGGTCCTCCGGGTTCAACTGTGAACTTACCTTTTCCTCCAGAGGATCCTTCCTTGAAAAGCTGCCTTCTTACTCTCAAACGAAACCTTGAAAATATTGCTCAAAGCTGTTGGCTAACTTGCTCTGGAGAGCCTATTGATCCAAACCTTACTGTTGATGCAACTAAGGAAGGGTTGGATAACTCTTACCATTTTTACAATTCTCTCACTGACGATTAAGCTCACCAAAAAGAAAAAATGTTAGGTAGGAGCAAGACAATTATGAGCTCTAAACCCTAGTTCAAAATCATCGTGTCAAAATGGAACAATACATAACAAACTTCAACAAAAAGCATCCACTGAGTCTCTGATTGCCCAAATTGGGGCTCTTCAAGATGATCTAAACCATTTTAGGTAACAAGCTGATTTAGATCAGAATCCTGTGCCTCCATCTGAATCTGAGCTATCTGAATCAATCAAATTAGCCCAACAGGCATTAATGTTATCTCAGATCCCATGGGAACTACGTTTAAACCTTCTTTAAATGACAAGTTCACCCCAGGGGAAGGAAGTATTGCTTCACTTCTATATATTTATAAGAACGCGATAGAGGAAGCTCCTGATTGACAAAAAGCTAAATATTTACCCTCTTACCTTAGTAGATCTACCCAAGAAATTATGGTACCTCACCTCATGAGATGCAGCACTTGGGCTGAGGTGAAAGCTGCACTTATTAAAGAATATGGTAGTGATCTCACCTTAGCAAATCAGAAGCAGGCCTTTATGAGTATTAAGTTAAGATGTGGCGAATCTCCTGCAGAGTTTGTTGCTCAATTATATGCTGATACTCTCAAACTTTTCTTTCTCATTGCAAACACTTTTGCAACCTATTCAATTCAAGACTAAATCTAGTTTGATAATCTCATAGAGGAGATTAGTCTGCGCCCATGTCTGGGAGCAGTTGGGCAAGCAAGGCAAGAGGAGCAGGCGGAAGGCCCGCGGCCTCTAACATTCAAAAACGCCCCGGAGAATCTGGTGGAATAGAAAGAAATCTAAAAAAACTGGCGGTCACAATTTCCCCAGAGATACTCGCGTAGCAAGCATGATGCAACCAGTACATCAACACGCCACACTCCCAGCCACTTTCATTGGTGGAATTTGGAGTCCGTGTGTATCTGGACATCCAAAAAATGGCCTTATGGGAAAAATTTTGTGAAGATGTACACAAAATTTTCCTGACCGCGGTGTACGTTGCACCTCACTCCATGTCACACGGTTGGCTGGACCTAGGTTTCAAAAGCAAAAAATCAGCGGATGAGGCAGCAGTGGTGCGCATAGTGGTCGACCTCCCCAAAGGGCAACGGGTCATCGAAACCAAATGCACCAGATGGACAAAATCAAACCAAATTTTTCTCACGTTTTTTTGCCTACTACGGTAAAACGTAACATTTTGGAGCAACACCTGAAAGATGGTCTCACAATATATGGCGAAGTACAATCTTTCGAAATGCAACGTTTCAAGCTGATACCACACCTGTGCACTGGCAAAGCCATCACAGTTCTGACCCCAACTGAGGAGATCGCAAAGGACCTAACCCAGATCCCACACTCCACCTTTATTGACATTGCAGGGCATACCACCCACCCATTCCGGGTAACCGTGGATAGCGCGCCCCCCATTTGCACCCACTGTGACATGTTTGGCCATAAGGCACATGCATGCCCCATCAAGGAGGGCATCACATTCCAAGAGAACACCTCGGTGGCCATGGCCAGCGGAGAGGCGCACTACAAACCCACTGCAAGCACCAAGGAGGCCTTCCCATGGGGAGCACAAGGCTGCTACCTATTGGTAAAGCCCATCTCCCCACAGGAGCAGAAGAAGGCCAAGCAGGCCCATAGGGCCGCGGCCAAGGAAGCGGCCAAGGCCACCACCACCATCCCACACTCACAACGCCAGGAGGACATGAAGACCTTCGCGGCGGAAGCAACTCGGGAATCCATCACCCAATCAGATTGGGAGGCCCATGCCAAGCGGGCCACTCAATCTGAGGATCTGATGGGAGATTTGATCTCACCCAATCACTGCACCCAAGCTCCAGTCAAAACTGACTTGGGACCTATCCCAACCAAAAAAAAATTTTTGCGCCGCTTGACGGTGCACCAAACTTATCCACACCGCAAAAAATTCGTCTGATGTCAGGAAAACAAAAAGTGAAGGCCAAAGCCAACGCGACTCTTTCCACAAAAATTAACAAAAACTCTGATAGCGTTGCTGCTAGCACCTGCGCTGCTGTGAAAGCCTGTGGGGACCTGGAAGAGGCTGGTGGGCCTGGGGGCCCACCCCCTCGCACCTAAGGTGCAATGGGGGAAACCTTCACTCTAGGACACTGAATATCGCTGGACTCAAGACCTCCCCGTCCCGGGCTAGGAAACTGAGTTTTTTACAAAACAATTTACCCGTGGATATCCTGGCCATCCAGGAGTCCCACTGTCCATGAGGTTCTGAGGAAGCTTGGAAAACAATGCTCCTACCATCCCTATCCTTTTGGTCAAAGCACTGTGGGGTGCTAATTCAGAAAAACAATTTTTTCAAATTTACATCTTCAGAAACATTCCTAAATGGCCGAGTGATCATTGTCACCTTCTCATGGGCCAATGTTGCACACACAATTGTCAACATTTACGCCCCAAACGGTGCACTAGAGTGTCAGGAATTTTTCTCATTAGTCAAATCCTCCCTGCTACACCCCGATTCTTTCCTAGTTGGCGACATGAACTGTTGGCTAACCTCACCAATGGACCGGTGGCCACCCTCACCCCACGCCCCACAGGGTCACGTAGAACTACGTGTTATAAAAGCCACCCTTGGGTTAATGGATGCGCTGCTGCAACATGCCCCACTGCTCAAAAACATGACACATCCCCACGTCCACAATGACCAATTAAGGTCCATGACCCATATCAACTTTATTCTAACACCAGCAAAATTCTAACCCCACATATCTCACTTTAAAACAACGAAAATGGAATTCTCCAACCACCGACTGGTCTCGATAACATACCACTTACCTGTCACAGTTGCAAAGGCCCCACATTGGTGCAAAATCCGCCCCCCCAAGCTTGCGTCGCCAGGATTTTCCACGTGGGTAGAAGAGGCAACTTTGACAAAATTATTTGTTGTACCATTTTGCGCGGACCCCATTTCCACATGGGCAACTTTCAAAGAAGACACCATCCGCCACTATCGCCATCTCTCCTCCAGATGCTCACGAGCCACATTAGCAGTAATCTTGTGCGCGCTGATGGAATTGGCCCACTTGGAGTCTAACATTCCAGCCACAGGATATAGCCCTGCATGGGGCCGGAAGTGGGCGGAGGCAGTTGCCCACCTCAACACAATCGAAAGGCAACACAAACATTGGGTTTGTGTCCAATACAGGGCCACACGCATCACTAAAGGCGACAAGTGCACCGCATACTTCTTTAAAAAATTTTCACACCATGCCAGAGAATGGCCTGCACACAGGTGCAAAGATTGGATAATTACATTGTGGACACACTGGCTGAAGTGACAATCGAAACGCAAAGATATTACTCCAAGTTATACCGAGCTGAACCAATTCAGCTGGCTGAAATGGCAGAATTTCCCAACCGAGCTCATATCTGCACCATTTTCAATACCCAGAAATAATGAGTTTAATTACTCCGAACGAATTATGGACAGCCATTCATGGTGCACCAAACTGAAAATGCCCAGGCCCAGATGGCATTCCATATGAGTTCTACAAAAAATTATTTTAAATATATATCCCCATTGCTGCTAGCCTCACTCAACCAAAGCCTGTTGGAAATGCGCCTCCTACCAGGAGGACATGAGGCCTTTACTGTCACACTCTTCAAGAAAGGGGATAGGCTTGACTTAGCCAACTGGCGCCCCATTTCTCTAACAAACACAGACACCAAAATTTTAACCAAAATCATGGCTAACCGTTTAGGGACTTTAGCATCTGCCACCATCTCCCCAGAACAATTCGGTTTTATCCCCAGAAGGTCGATTTGGGATAATGTGCACTCTGTGGCTAATGTGTGTCAGTCCACAGCCTCTGGGGCACTTGTATTCTTGGACCAACAAAAGGCCTATGATAGAGTGAACTGGGAATACCTAAGGGCCTGCCTCCATCAATTCCGCCTACCCCCCCGCTTCATAAACTGGGTGATGCTGCTCACGGAATCTGTGACAATGGCAGTGCGTGGCCCAGGCTTCCTAACGGAAGTAGTCCGCCCTCAAAGGGGCCTGCGACAAGGGGACCCCCTCAGTCCACTCTTATACAACTTCAGCCTTGACCCACTACTGCGAAATGTGAATGCCCAACTCACTGGGGTCCATGTGCCAGGCCAAACCCCAGTCAAGATGATGGCATTTGTAGATGATTGCGTGGTGGGGGTGTCTAATAACAAAGATGCACGCACGCTTGAAGCCCTCATCCAGGAATATTCCCAGGTAAGCAACGCGGCACTAAACGCCTCCAAAACCGAAATCATCCTCCTTGGTCGGTTTCAGAACTGCTGGGCCCCAGCAAGTAGTTCCCAACCTGGCCCATCTGCTCGCCCACGTCCACGCCTTACTAACTCAACACACACCGCTCCACTGGTGCTCCCCTTTGTGCCACGTCCTACCATAGGACCGGTATGCCATCTGGGCGTGTGGATGGAGGCAGGCGGATACGCGTCAGCAGTAATGGAGTGCCATATACTGGACAACGTGACGAAGAGAATCGCCTCTCTCAGAGCCCACCCTACTACCCTCACTGGCAGGGTTGTTCTTGACAACTCTATGCTCCTATCCTAAGTCTGGTTCAGAGCCCACGCCATCCCCTTCTCCCCAAGCTTCTTCAAATCCCTGTATGCTTTGCTGCAAGGATGGCTTTGGTCAGGCCGCCCTCCACCAGTACGGCTAGAGGTCATGTTTGGCCCTCATCATCATGGTGGCATGGGCCTGCTTGACTTCAAAGCCCATGCTGCCAAGATCCTGGGCACCTGGATCGCGGCCGTCACTGCTCCTACACTCCCATCCCAACTTTCTGGTCCCGCGCGGCCCGCTCCAACTTCTCCTGAGCCTTGGGCCTCAACAATCCATCAAACCCCCACTCCCTGATGAAATACCTCGCATCACACACATCGGCCACAGGTCCTCACGGGACTAAAACCCACTACAAACGAATCCTACTCTCCATGCAAAGCGCAGAGTGAAGAATTCGTATTAGTGGACATACAACCCGAAGAGGCCGCCCCTCTCCTCAGTTCACACAAGAGGTACAAGGGCTACCCATCCATGATGGCGTGATCCCCATTCGACCCCAAGTCCTATCCAGGGTGGACTACCTGGACATGATGGACATCCCTTATTCCACTGAGACCTAAAACACTATCTGGAAATACGCAAACCACCTTTGTTGGAGCCTCAAGTCCACTCCCATGTGTGGCGCTGCCTGAGGCGGGTGTATCGTACAGCTGAGCGCTCTAACGCTTTACACTCATCCTGTGTCATGTGTGGCCAGTATGGAACGCTTTTCCACCGCCTGGAGAAGTGCCTCACCTCTAAAGTGATATGGCGCGAAGTCCAACGTCTGCTAGGCCAGGATCAAACGCATCCCTTCAGTCTGTCAAAAGATATGTTTGCTTCATCAATGGCCTCCCCCCTCCCACCCTCCCTCCGTGCTCTGGTGGTTGCAATCGCCATGTGGACTATCCACACGATTGTCTTGGATGCCATCGCTGGCTCCATCTTCACCCGCCCAGAAGCTGTCCACAGATTCCGGTCTCATTTGGTGGACCACTTTCAAGCGTGGATGTTTGGATATCTCCCACCGCGTCACCGACAGCTGGTCTTCCTGGTTCCCAGTCTGGTTCATCAAATCAGACCCCTTCCTCCACACGTGCTCAATAGTGGCTACGGCCCCTTTACACGTTCCCTCCCCCTCCCCATAAGTGGCGTTCCCGCTGACAACAAGAGATAGCATCGCTTCTCTGGGGTGCCTCCCCTGGTACAAAGTTTTGTCTCTTCTGAGTCATATTCAGAAGTGTCCGTCCCATGGTCGGCTTTCCCCGCATTAAATTTAAAATTTAAAATTTAAAATATATGCTGATACTCAGAAATGGGTAACTAATAACCGCCTCACTCTCAATGATGCTGTTGTTGCTGTCCTGTCTGCTTTAGAGTTTAACCCGCAGCTCCATCTTCACATGACTTCCGTTAAACAAAACTTTACTTTTATTTTATATATTAAGGAGGCCCTTCTTAAAAGTCCTACTTCTGTAGTTACTGCCTCTCCTGCTTCCGCCTCATATCCTCAAATTCATGTGGTGAATAACAATGAGTCTGGAAAAACCCGAGCTTGACCCAACTGCACCTATTGTGGCCGTCGCAACCACACCATTCAGAATTGTTGGAGAAAAATGGTTGAAGAGAAAGCAAAAAAGGGGTCAGCATAGGGTGAGAGGCTCCCTATGCTGACAACTTTACTGCGCCTTGAGAACAATCAGTTCATACTGTTTCCACTGACCTTGTTGGCCCTAGTGCTCCTGAAGAGGAAACCCCTATTGAGCCTTCCATTGTTATTAAACCTAGCAATATTTCTTCTTATTCTCTTTTTAAGTCAGCCCCGCAGCTATATATTATATCCCAGCTCAGTGGGGAGTGACAGTAACCCGTATTAGAGTGGTTTTTCACAAGGTGAAAGTTCTTGCTATTGTTGACTCTGGCTCTCCAATTAACATCATTTCTCCTTGACTAATCTGAAAAATTAAAATTCAGCCTGATCTTAAACATTCATCAGAATATGGGACCGCTGGTACCGCATATGCTCGAGCTATAGGTGCTTACTCCCACTTGCCCCTAAAGTAAGGCAGCCTACAGCTCTCTATCCCTGCTATAGCCTTAGATAATAATAGCTATGACCTCCTATTGGACACTGGGTTTCTTATAAAGCATGCTGCCATTTACTAATTTTAGGGAAAATTTCATTTCTATATTAGGATATCGTGTCCCTTTACTTTTAACTTCTGCTCTTAAGGAAAAAGGGAAGTGGAAGATGAGGACATGCCTGATTGAGTCTCCTGTTTCCATTGAGCAGTTATATAGTGTGTTGGGCTACAAAGTTAAGTTGCCCCCTCCCATGGTTTAAGCTGAGGAGGGGATGCCTTTACATTCTCCCCAAGTCCTTACCATACCTCCACAGGCCCAAATCCTGGTAGACACTGGGATCCAGTTGGTTCCCCCTCCTAATCATTTGCTTGAGATATCTAGTTTACCTAATCCTTCTGTATTCGAAGTTCTCCCCTGTCTGGGGGTTTTAGATCCCGCTTATTAAGGCACTGTCACTGATCTTTTAGCCAACCTCTCACGGTCTCCTAAAGTCATTGAGCTGAACCAACCTATCACTTATTCCGCCTCTTACATTATGACCAGGTGATGGGGGTTCATGGCGTTGGGACCCTTCATGACTTTGGGTTAGAGGAGCCTCCTGTTGTTGCTGCAGTTCCTGTACAAATTGGTTCTTATTTGTCATCTGAACAAAAAGTGGCTGCCAAAGCTGATCAATGAGTATTCAGAAATTTTTCCTTGGGCCCTCACAATTATAGCCATATGTAAGGCGTTCAACACCAGGTCAATACTAGAGATGCTTCTCCTTTTCTCTCTCAACCTTATCGCAAATTAACAACTGAAGAAGCCCAGGTTACCCTCTAATTAAAGCAATTGCTTGATTCTGGCCTCCTTCAACCATCACGTAGTCCCTGGTCCTCCCCTCTCCTGTTGATTAAGAAGAAGGACAGGAGCCATAATGTTGTTATGGACTATCAACAATTGAATTCCATTACGCGCATGGACAGCTACTCTTTACCCTGCATTGAAAATTCCTTATGCTCCTTATCTGGCTCTCAATACTTTTAAGCGATGGACCTGGCCAGTGGCTACTGGCAGATTAATCTTTCTGTTGAGGATCGTGCCAAGCGTGCCCTTGTATCCAATGAAGGGTTTTTTGAGCCCACCCATATGCCGCAGGGGTTATGCAATGCCCCTGCTACCTTCCAACGGGCTATGGACCAGTTGTTTAGGGACCTTAAACTCATGTGTGTGTTAGTATACCTTAATGTTGTCACTTTCTTCTCCTGAACATTTACTGCACACCTTGATCATCTTCGTCAGGTATTTCAGAACTACGGGAGGCCTCCTAAAAACTAAAGCCCTCTAAATGTAAATTCTTTGAATGAGAAATGGAATTTTTAGGACACAAGGTGACGCGGCAAGGTATCCTCCCCATCCCAGATAAGGTCTCTGCCATTGAACGCATGCCCGCTCCAAAGAATTTGTTAGACATCCAAGTCTTTCTGGAAATGGTGGGCTACTACCGCCAGCTTATCTCTTACTTCGCTGACCTTGCTGAACCTTTAGTTGAAATACTACACAAAAATGTGCCCTTCTTTTGGGGCCCTGAACAACAACAGTCCTACGATTCCTTACGTACTGCCTTGTCATCAGCCCCTGTCTTAATACATCCTAACTTTAAGCAACCTTTTATTCTCTTCACTGATGCCAGTGACACCGCTGTAGGTGCCATCCTTTCCCAGTTAGACCAAAACCAAGCTGACCACCCAGTTGCCCATTTAAGCAAGACGTTAACCAAGGCAGAGCGTAATTACTCAGTAACTGAACGTGAGTGCCTGGAAGTTTTACTAGCTACTAAAAACTTCCACCCCTATTTGTATGGTAAACATTTTACAATAGTTACCGATCATTCCTCCCTCCGTTGGCTTTGTCAAATGAAAGATCCTGATGGGAGGTTAGCTCGCTGGGCCCTCAGACTCCAAATTTTGATTTTTTCTATAGTTCACAGAGCCGGCGCCATTCATTAAAATGTGGATGGGCTATCTCGCCTCCCTATTTTACATGTAACTATTCCTAAAGTGGATCGACTTTTTGATCTTCTCCCTTACCCTAGATTGTGGTCTCAAGAATCTCCAGACATTCAAGCCCGACCAAAGAAGATGGCTGCTAACACTAAAGTCATTGATGGTGTCTTGGTAAAACAGGTTGGCACCGCTTTTCTGCCCTATCTCCATCCTTTTCTTTGGACTGAAACTATCATGGAACTTATAAGACCCTTGTGTTACGGTCAAGGCGCTGCCTGACCACCACATAGCCCTGACCCCCCTAAGGTGGGGAGCGTGGCTAGTAGTACCACAAATAATATAAATAAAATTGAGGGTCTTGAGGACAACAACCCTCAAAAATGGCATTCTGTCGAATCAGATGCTATAAAATTGATGAAACCTTGGAGCAAAAGTGGTAAAGGTTGACATAAATGGCGACCAGACAATCAGAGGCCACCAACCCGAATCTGAGGATCTAAATGAAGAGACTGGCAACACAAAGAGCAGCCCAGCTAATCAGAGGCTGCCAAGCCAAATTATAAAAAAAATGGAAATGGCAAGAATCACGGCATTGGG
>JAKSZP010018084.1:0-15284 GCA_022478985.1 Massospora cicadina
CTAATGTTAAGAGGTGTCTGTAACTCTCTTGTTCCCAGCAAAGTGATGTGGAGCGCAAACCCACATTGCTAGGGAACTAGCCGTTAAGAGAATGGGGAATGAGGCACCTAGAATGGTGCTTGAGCAGAAGGTAACCCAGGCGAGGGTGTAAAGCACCATATATGAGAACAGGTAAGTATGAAACATCCCAACTTGAGTAGACACCAACAGGGGGTCCATAGTCGAGGGTAACTTGGAGTGAGTAGACTTGGGTGTCTTGGTCTGAAGGGGACCTAAACGGCCCAAGAAAGCACCTGGAATTCATGTAAATTGTGATAATAGGTAGTGGCCCACATAGTTGGAGACCGTCCTGAAGAGGTCAACCACCATGTTTGCCCAAGGAACCATTGTAAAAAAATGTAAAATAACGGTTAAATTTATTAAAGAAAGTCGACCAACAAGGAATGTTGGTTGTAAAAACATATTTAAAGTGTGTTAGGGAAATTTGGGTTCTGCAGAAATGCGCCCAAGCCCTGACGCTCCAGTAAACATATGCTTCTGTCTGTTTTAGTAAAATACACTGAGAGTGCCTTCACTCAAGTAATTGATTGAAGCCATATTTTAACTGAGCTTAGAATTTCATAGCTAGAGCGGGACTCAAACCCTTGCTCTCCAACCAAGTGAATTGAACCATCCTTATTCATAACATAAATCGTTTGTTTTAATGCCTGGGCCACAATTAGAGGCTGGGCATTTTGCACCCCATTAGTATCAACCTGGGCATGCTTGGCTTGCACCCAGCGTTGATCTAAGGTGTGTTTCAGGTCAGAAAGAGCCTGAAGCTTCACCTTCTGGGCCTCCTGTCACCCAGCCTTGTTTTTAGCATCTGTTCCCACTATAAAGTCATTCAACCATGACAGTCACCCTGGTATGTTTTTGAATCAAAGAATGGAGAGGGATATTTGGCCACTCTTACTACTGAGGCCAAATATCCCACCATATCTTTAGCAGGGGCATAGACATTATTATATTGTAAATGCAGCTCCTTTTCAACACCCTGAGTGCTGTGAATTATGGAAGAGGTCAAAGGGTTTTCTGGGGTGATTTGATACACAGGAGTAGGTTCTGTTTTTGAGCCATAAGAGAGAAAATATGGTTCTGAGTTATAAAAGTTGTTTTCATTATAAAAGCGTTGTTAGATGTGAGTGACCCTATTCCCATAATAGCAATGGATTGCTCGATGTTATCCAAGGCCTTTACCTCTAGGCCCATCTGCAAATATTCTGCTGGCACCATCTGAACATGCTTCTGAAGTAAAACCTGTTTATCTAAATTGATATTATAAATTTTGGTGGAAATTCAGGGAATCACGACTTCCAGACCATGAAGCATCCATATCCACCAGGTACAAACACAAAGGGTGGGTAATTTCCAGTTGGAGGCAGCCAAAATAACGCCAAGATGCTTTAACCTTCAGAATAAGAGGAAACAGTGGAGCAGCTGACCACAGCTGAAGCCCACAGCTGGAGCACACTGTTTATGCTTTGTGAAAGTCCCACAAAGAAAAAGTTTATGCACATAAGATAAAGTAGTTGGTTGACTAATGCAAGTAGAGCGTCTATAACTATCCTGTTTTCAGAATGAAGGTGCATGATGCACAAGGCCAATTCCAGGAAACTAGTCACTAGTATGAAAGTTACTAGAACCCAACTGAGGGTGCAAGGAGCAATAATAACTCAAGCAAAGGAAGGTGATAGATTGTGTTAATAACCAACCAAAAATGACACGGTGCACAGAGTAATAAGGGGTAAGCATCCCAGGTTGGAGGGAACCTGGGCAAACCAACGGTGCACAATGGGATAACCTTATCACATATAAAATAGAAAGGTTAATAGCATGAGACCTCTGTGAAGAGGTCCACGCATAGGATCATCTTAGATATCATAATTGGAAACGGTGTACTTAGCAAGGGATTTTATTGATATGCGGAAAAGTTGACCAACTGGGGAGATTGGTCTCAACCTTGAAAATTTAAGGGAATTCAGGCAAACAATCAATCAAGGGAAGCGGGTCCAAGCTGAGATGTGCCAATAGGCGCACGCTTCCATTGTGCAAAATGCTATATTGGGTAATCAACCAAAATTGGATGATTGATTGTAAAAACAGCTGACCTGAGCTGGAAAGTACAAAAACAGAATGGGTTTTGAAACCCCGTTCACCCAAAAACTGAAGAGAACCATTTTTCATTGTAATAAAGCTAGTTTGTTTTAATGCCCCTACTCTTATACAGGGCCAAACTTTGCTTGCTTCCATAGGACCAACTTGGGCATATTTAGCCTTCATCCAGCATTGGTCTATGGCATGCTTGAGGTCTGGGAGGCCTGCCAACTTCACCTTCTTGGCTTCCCTGCAAGCATCTTTGTCTCTAACGTTGGTCACAAGGATGATGTCATTTTCCAACCATGACAATTTTAGTTATGGTGGTTTAGGTAATCATCTTATAAATAAATCATTATAAAACATGTTTATTTCAATATCTACTACTAGACTATTTACCATTATCAGATAAACTTGACACAAATATTCTATGAAATATATAATAATTGTTCAGTTTATCTGATTAGTCCAATATTTCAGGTATAAGATTAGCAGTTTTTACTCATTTAGTTTTTATTTTTTATTTAACTGAGGTAAGCCAACCAGGGGATGGCTTATTTAGTTTTTATTATTTAGTTAATTTTATCAGTTACTTATATGGTCAACTTTTAGATATCTATATATATTACCTCATTTTATTTATTTGGCTGATTTAATTGGTCAATCTATAATAAAATTACTGATTACCATCTAAGATAGTTCATTTTAGATCTAGTTGATTTTATTGGCCAACCAATGCAAAAACAATCCACACCCATAGTAGTTTAGGTTTGTGTGTTACAATGTCATACTTGAACATACTATCAGCCCTAGGACATATATCATTTCAAAATTTTTTGGGAAAAAAGAACCTCCTTTAAAAATGCTCTAAAAAGTATGAAATTGAGAAACTATGCCTCCTCAATAAAATTCTTCTTTAAAGTTGGTGCCATCTTCCAACTTGACTTATAAAATTTTGCTCGCAAATAAAATTTATATCTTATGTCTGGATTGGGTCCAAATGTAAACTATAAGCAACTTAGAATATACAGTGCTGAGTATATATATTATAAATACCTATTATAAGCAGTTAAAATATGGTACTGACTTCAAAAAAGAGTTTTATTGAGGAGGCATAGTTTCTCAATTATTTCATACTTTTTAGAGCTTTTTTTAAAGGAGGTTCTTTTTTCCCATTCTTTTTAATATAAGTGGTGCAAAAATCCCCTGAATTAAATTGTTGGAATTTGGGTAAAAAGGCACCAGCTTTAACGGACGAGTTTGTCTCGTTCGTTACATTCCGACTCGGATTCGGATTTTCCGAATTTGAGTCGGAGCGATTTTAAAATGTTTTTTGATTCGTTTTAAAATTTAAAATGATTTTTGGTTCAGTCGTTTTGGGCGTTGGGTTGTGCCTCGCCCGAGTTGTAGATTAGGCTTGTGCGAGCCTAATCAACAGCTCGGGTGAGGCCCCCGAAGCGCTGCCTTTATAAGGCGCGCCCGCCCATTCCGAAGTTCACTTCGGAATTTTCCCCCTAGTATGTCCCTTCCCTGGGGAGCATTGTCGGTTGCTCCCCAGATGAGCTCTGGTCGACGGGTCGTTTTATTATCCATAATAAAATAAAGGTTGTTTCGGGGTTCGCTTACCTGTTGGTCTTTTCCCTCGTCGAGGAGTTTTTCGAGTTGGTTGGTTTTGGACCAATTCCCCCAGAGGATTTGGCATAACCAACCAATAGTAGGTGAATGTTTGGCGCTGTTGGTGCCCCAAACCCCTCCCTACTCGGTTAGGATGTTTCGGTTGACTGTCGGTGCACCGAAGTATTGTTCGATTATACAGCGGTCGGAACTGGGGTTTTTCCGTCCGTTACACCAGCGAGCATCTTCAACACCTAAAATCCAACCCCGGTTATGAAAAGTCTATCAGTGATATGATAACTAGTAGACTGGATATTTCTAAGCCTTTATGACTTGCAAACGTCATAGACTTCTCATCAGGTATTGTAAGCTTCTAAACCTTTATCAATGGGTCTGCGGGCAAATTTTTAAAATGATTGTCAAACTTAGTGTCATAAAAGCTAGGGGCGTAGCTTGATCTATCATTAAACCAGGTAAAGAGGTTGGTTCTTTGTCAACAGGACCACCACTTTATCTACTTAAAAAAATTTCACTGACGTACCTATGTACTGACTGACATCTGAAACCTTTGAGTCTGATAGGGTCAAACTATTTGGGTGAGTGGGTGAGAATGGCAAATAAGGTCGAATCTGAAACTATCGAGCCTGATAGGGTCAATATATTTGGGTGAGTTGGTGAGGATTATCGAATATTAACTAACTAGCCGATTTACCCGTGCTTCGCTACGGTTTCTATAAAATTAGATTTTCAATTTATTAATTTAGATTTTATATTATAGATAAAAACACTCAGCCAAATCTAATTGCTCAATCGAATCAACCAAAATCCACCAACCACTCAGCTAAACCTAACTGAACTTATCAAAACAACCAATAACTAATCACCCCTTAAACTAAACTGTATCCGATTAATTTGACCAAAAGTCATCAACCACTCGGCCAAACAAAATAAACCTATCGAATCAATCAAATAATACCAAACTGCTCCCAAAACATCTCTATATATTTAAAATCATCGTGTACGTGACATCTTCCAAACTACTAAATCAACTTCTACTTAACTTGCCAAAAGTATTTTATTAAATAGGTGAACCAAATTAGGCAGGTTTTTAAAATATATAAACCTAACATCCAGATACCCGTGCTTTGCTACGGTATTTAGTTTATCAAATGATAAGCTCACATTGTAGCCTATAGGCTGTGCCAGCACTACTCTCAAGCCACTCGGACTAACAGCTTCGCTGTTGCCCTCGTGGCTGGTGAACTGATTACCCTAACTACTTAATCTACTTAAATTCTAATACTGATTTTTGTTGAGTTTCAGGTGAGCAATTTGGTGAATTATTAGATAGTATTCGCCAATTCTCACCCACTTACCCAAATAGATTGAACCTATCATACTCGATAGTTTCAGATTCGATCTTATTTGCCAATTCTCACCCACTCACCCAAATAGATTAAACTTATTAGAATCGATTAGCTTCAGTAGAGCAATCTGGTGAATTATGAGATAATGTTCGCCAATTCTCACCCACTCACCCAAATAGATTGACCCTATCAAACTCGAAGGTTTCAGATGTCAGTCAGTCAGTGAATAAAAATTTTTTATTAAGTAGATAAATCACCAAATTGCTCACCTGAAGCTAATCGAGTCAGATAAGTTTAATCTATTTGGGTGAGTGGGTGAGAATTGGCAAATAAGATCGAATCTGAAATTATCGAGCCTGATGGGTTCAATCTATTTGGGTGAGTGGGTGAGAATTGGCGAACATTATCTCATAATTCACCAGATTGCTCACCCAAAACTAAACAAAAATCAGTTTTAGAGCTTTAAGTAGATTAAGTAGTTAGGATAACCAGCTCACCAGCCACGAGGGCAACAGCGAAGCTGTTAATCCGAGTGGCTTGAGAGTAGTGCTGGCACAGCCTATAGGCTGCAATATGAGCTTATCATTTGATAACCTAAATACCGTAGCAAAGCACGGGTATCTGGATGTTAGGTTTATATATTTTAAAAACCTGCCTAATTTGGTTCACCTATTTAATAAAATACTTTTGGCAAGTTAAGTAGAAGTTGATTTAGTAGTTTGGAAGATGTCACGTACACGATGATTTTAAATATATAGAGATGTTTTGGGAGCAGTTTGGTATTATTTTGATTCGATAGGTTTATTTTGTTTGGCCGAGTGGTTGATGGCTTTTGGTCAAATTAATCGGACACAGTTTAGTTTAAGGGGTGATTAGTTTGGTTGTTTTGATAAGTTCAGTTAGGTTTACCTGAGTGGTTGGTGGTTTTTGGTTGTTTCGATTGAGCAATTAGATTTGGCTGAGTGTTTTTATCAATAATACAAAATCTAAATTAATAAATTGAAAATCTTTAATTTTATAGACACCGTAGCGAAGCACGGGTAAATCGGCTAGTTAGGAATATTTTTAATTGACTAGCCTATATGGGCAGCAGTTTGGTGCATTATGTAATTATTAGATCCCTCAGCTTTGATATGGTAGGCAATGGTTGGGTGGCATTTTAAAAATATATTTTTAAATTTTTCTGGTTAGATATTAATTGGATTGGAATCAAATAAACTCGAAGGTATCTGAAGCTACCAAAACTTTTTTAAATTGGGAACTGGGTTTACCTGCCCCCTACAAATATGCTTAGGAATAGATGGGGGTTTGATTTGGTAGCGGTGTCAATAAAGGTGGACAACCGGGGAAAAGGTTCGTAATTTGGTTCACGGAAACCTGGTGCCATTTTAACTTCATTTTTATAAATTGGAGGTGGGGGTGGAATAAGGTATGAAGCTCTTAGCGTTGTAAGTTAGGATGGGTGCCGATGGGCCGCTTCAAAGTTTAAGCGACCTGCTCGCAAGGTTACTGGAGAATCTGCCGTTGCACGACCCTCCAAATCCTCACCTTTCCGCTAACCCTTTCTATGCCGCCCAGTTGGCCATCGCCTCCGTTATTGCCCTTTTGTCAATCCTCTTGTTCTCCTTCCTTCGTCTCAGATGGCCGGCAATTTACTATCCCAATTTCCGGCGCTTAAAGTTTGTCCTTGCCTTTTGCTTTACTGAACAGTTAAATTTAGCCCCCCTCCACCTAGCTTGGGGGACTCCCTTTTCGGGTGGCTCGTCCCTCTGTTTAGGATCAAGGAAAGCCAGGTGCTGGAGCTGGTTGGGTTGGACGCTCTAATGGTAACGCAGCCGAGCCCACCGTTTGATTTTTATCGCTTAAGCTTCTAAGGTTCTTTAAGCTCGCGGGGTCGATTTTTGCCCTTTGCTCACTATACGGGGTGTTTGTTCTGCTCGCGCTGACGTTGTCCGCCGGTAATACCGGCACTGGCGGGACGCCCCCGCTTGAAACGAGGCTGACCATCACGGCTCTGCCGGATACGGACCCGCGCCTTATCGCGCACTGCTTTGGCGTGTACCTTTTCACCGCCCTCGCGTTCTATTTCTTTAACCGGGAGTACCAGGTGTTCTCGCACCTCCGCTGGTCTTACCTTAAGGCGCATCAGCTGAGCCCGGCCGCCCGTTCGGTGATGATGGAGGGCATCCGGAAAAGTTTCGCGACGCCGTTTATCTAAAGCGATACCTGGCTAGCCTCAACATTGGCGAAGTCGAGGCCGTCCAGATCCATCACCGGGCCCCCGAGTTAAACGGTTTGCTGGTCACCAGGGCGCAACTTTTGCTTAAAACGGAAAAAAGTATAACCCGGTGGCTGCGGAACCCTTGGTTCAGCGACGCCCACTCGACGGAAGATGTTCGCACCTCTATCGAACGGGGTAAACTTCTTAATCTTGCCGGCAAGGTACGGCCCACCACCCGGACGGGGTTGTTTGGGATCCTGGGTCGTAAAGTGGATGCCATTAGCCATCATTCCAAAGCACTTAAGGAGCTTGATAGTCGTATCCTGCGGCTTCGAGAAACTGCCGCGTATCGTTCAACAAGCCTGGGGTTTGTTACCTTCAGTTGCATCCGGTCGGCCCATATCGCCTCCCAAATCCTTGGGGATTCCTCCCCGCTCACCCTTCGAGTCAGTCTCGCACCCGAACCGCGCGACATATTCTGGCGCAACCTTAAGCTCAGCTTCCCCTCACAGATAGCGCGCCAGATCTTTGTCTGGTTCGTAATGGGGCTCGTGATCCTCCTCTATTCCATCCTGCTATCGACCATCTCCCGCTTAAGCTTGGAAAGGATCACCGCGATCCACCCCGGTTTCGCATCCCTAAAAGAGTCTATAGGTTGGGGGATCTTGTGCGCCTTTTTGCCCCCGGCTTTGACGATCGCCACCCTTGCCTTCACGCCGTCCATCTTCGCCTTTCTTACCGTTGTCCAAGGGGCGAGATCCTACAGCTCCATAGAAAGGCGCACCGTCACCAAACACTTTCTATTTCTCGTCGTCAGCGTGCTCTTCGTGTATACGATGGCTCATTCTTATTGGGGGGAGGTGATTACAAAATTCGTGGCTAAGCCCTACGCCCTCTTTGAGATCCTTGCCGAAACCTTGCCCAACGCCTCGCCCAACGCCTCGCCTTTCTTTATCAGCTATGTGCTGGTTCTGGGCGTCGCGTGCTTCCCCCTGCAGCTTCTACACCCGGGCGCCGTCGCCCGCCGCGTCGTCCATTGGCTCTACTGCTCGACCCCGCGCGACTTCGCGGGGCTCCTGGCGCCGGTTTACATTGATTACGGTGGGCTCTACGGGCAGCCGATGCTCGTGTTCGTCGCCGTCATTACCTATTCGGCACTGTCGCCTCTCATCCTAGTCTTTGGCGCCATCTACTTCTTCACGGGGCACCTCGTTATGAAATATTTGCTTCTATATGTCTTCTGGCGGAGGTACGAGAGCGGGGGGCGGATGTGGCCGGTCGTGTTTCGCCGGCTCATGTTCGGGGTGGTCCTTCTTCAGGTTACTATGGCGTGCCTATTCAGTTTGCGTAGCAACTTCCACCTTTCCGGCGCCATCCTTCCGCTTCTGGTCGCCAGCGTTCTATTCATTAGGTACATCGGCCGCACGTACCCCAACGGTTGCAAGTTCCTCCCCGCGGTTTTTCTTTGCGAGGAAGTTGCGCCAGCCGACCCCGAGCCGGGGTCCCCCTCGCACGGGATTCTACGTACTGGGACGATCTCCAGCTGGGGATCACTTCGCCGGTTGCCGGTGGTTCAATTGCAATGAAACGCTCTTACACCAACGCCCGCAGCGGCACTACCCTACGCAACGTTGACTCGCTTGGTTTAGATGGCCTCGCCGATGGGCAGCCTGTAGCTGATGGCCCGCCGTCCGACTTTCTACAATGGCCCGTGTCCCCACACGATGCGGGCCTTTACCTGGGGAGGACCTTGTACGGCAACCCCGCCATATTTGCGGCGCTCCCCCACTCTGGCTCCCCCACGCGTTCCCGAGCCGTTGCCCCCATAAGCCCAAGGGGTATTGCACGTGCCTTGGCTGCCTCCCGACCCCGGTACGGATTAGCTCCACCTCCCAAGCTCCGGGCGCCCCTTGCGAGTTGGCCCCCCACAATACGCCCGACCCAATTTCAATAACCGTTGAACCGTCCGCTTAGCAGTTTACCACATCCCCATCCTGTCAACGGGATCCCCTTCCCCATGCAAGCTTGGTTGAAGTATATTTAAACCCAAACCCATCAGGCTAATCATCAGAAGGCAGGGTTTATTAAACCGCGGCTGAGTTTATACCGAGAAAGAGCGTTTCATCAGCTCTATATAGGGTTGCCAGATCAAGGCTTCAACTCCCAGCTTCGAACTCACGCAAAAATATCCTATAAAATTTATTATGCTAATCCAAATAGTTCAAACTATTTTTTCTTTTTAAAAAGATTCAGCAGTAGCTGGAGCCACCCCTCATGACAACCACCCAAACCTTCCTTTTTTTAACGCTGTACCATTAATTAAATAATGATAAGAGGGGTTGGAGGAAATTATGTTCACCCTAGCCAGAACAGGTTTTGAAGTTGAATTAAACAAAACCTGCACTAGAGTGGAAGCGGGGTTTACCCTGCCAGGCTAGCCACTATTGTATAGTTCAAACTCTTAGCCTATATCCTACTTGTTAAAATTAACTTAAGTCCTCTTAAGCACATTGGCCAGATTTTTATTTATACCGATCCATCACCTAAATTATATCCAACTCTCTGGGTTACTAAGCTTGTAAATTAGAAATCTAGGTAAAACTTTGAAGGTGGCGGAGGCCAATTTTAAATAAGGTATGGACTCCAAGTTTATCGCAGCTTATTAATTAGACTTTGATCAGCAGCCCTGCTAAAGCTTATCAGAAGGCATGTTAACGTTATCAAACGATATCAAAAATAGCATCGGTAGCCAATTATGGCCATCTGGATTGTTTCATCTCTAATACCCTATAAAGATTTTAAAGTGAAAGCTAGTGTGGAAACCCAGATGGCTTGGCTTAATTATGACTAGCCCATTTACCCAGCCTCGGTTGGGTTTATAATAATCGGATGTTTCCAAACATTTTTTATATCGGTAGATAGCTAAAATAAGTCTGCAAACCGTTAACCCTACCAAATATTCACCACCAACCACTTGGCCAAGGTTAATTAACCCTATCAAATTTATAATTTATCAAGCCTTTGGCCAAAAATGATTATTTATCAAGTTAACCAAAAACTGTCACCCCTTGTCCAAAACCAATTGTACTTATAAACCAAACAAAAACTGTAGGTCCAGGGGAGTACCCCCATGCCTCAACTGCGCAGAATTCCTATTCTGCACCAAAAAAGGGGTGAAGGTGGCCATCCCCCTCATAACCAGGGTGATTTGGCCCAGGTGGTGGATAAGAGGTAGATGTTGGCATAACCCCTCTGAGTTACCCACTTTACCCCTATTTTATTATGCAAGATCTGCCCCGGTGGATGAGGGATGTTCATGGAGGTGGTGGCAGTGAGAGGGTACCACTGGAGGGAAAGCGGCAGGCATCTATCCCTGGTAATAATTTCAGGTTTTGCTGAAGATACAAAAAATCTAAATAAATTGAAGGTTGTGGGATCGATCCAGTCATGGTATATCCATGTTTTAAACCCTGCCAGGGTGCTCCCCTCCTGCCAGAAGTGGGGGATCCAACTCCAGTGGGTTTGAGGGTGACAAAGCCCTTCAATACCTAATAGGATTATCCCCATGCAGCCTGGCCATAGGCACAGCTAGTTGCCTGCTGAAAGAAGAAACGCTGATCTAACAAGCAAAATTGCAGTGGGAGGAAAATTTTGGTGGCAAAATTTGAGTGGGAGTCAGCTAGCCAAAGGTCAATTAAGTATCAAGTTAGTTGCAAAATCTCTCTCCACTGAAATCCGTTGGGATTGCATCCCCTCATTCATGCATTCCCATCTATTCCCTAAGCTCTCTAGTACTTAAGACATTTATCCCTCACTGGTACAGTTATCAGTTGTTTAGATTTTTGTTTAATAAAAAACTCTAAATCCAAACCCAATTTTCCAGCTCTAAAAGTTTTACCATCTTATATCACAGCTGCTACCCGGTACCATGTTTCCAGGGTTTTATGATGGCTGGGCCTTAATGGCTATCCTTTTAGCACCAGTGGTGCTAAATCAAAAGGGGGAGCTGCCACGCATCTTTATTTGCAGATGGGCTAAACAAAGGTTTACCATGAATAAAAAAAATCCTTGTATGGTACCTCAGCTGACAGCCTAGGAAGCTATATCAGAAGGGGAGGAAACTTTTATCCAGTGCCCGCTTTATCTGGCAGACCATGGCAGTCAACCTTGGGGTAGAAGTATCTGCAACATGTGGCATAAGGAGGTATAACTGTTGGTTTTCTTCATAGATGAGGCTGGCAGTGTCCATCGCCTCACCATATTGAACAAGTTGATGCTCAGCAAAAGTGATGAGCGTAGGCATACAAGTGAATGACTTGATGTGCCAGCAGGTTTTAGGATAATTGGGGCTCAAAAAGAGAAGTTTTTGCTGCATCAATAAAAGTGCGGCTCACACCAAAAGCAAGCACCTCAATTTCATACCTTGCATCTTCCTCAAAATCATGGGAAAATTTGGGGACAGTAATAACCTCAAAAGGAGCTCCATCACCCCATGAAGTTGCTGGCAAAGCAGGTGTTGAAAGGGCAGCTGCAGCCATAACTGCATTTTATTAATATTCTTATAAATTGGAAAACTGTTTCAAGGGCAAAAATGGTGGGGACGCAAATTGGGTGGGTCAACAAATAACTCCTCCAAAGCAAAATCTGGTTTCACATGATAAGCCATTCATCCTCATCAATCCATTTAATAGCATTTAATAGATTTGATTCAGCCAGCATTGGGCCAGCCACCGGAATTGGGGCAGTGGCAGGAGCTGATTGGCCGCATGATGTTGACCATGGCTGCTCAGCTGAAACTGGTTCAGCCATTGACTCAGGATTTTATAATCTGGTCAGATTATTATCAAAATTTTTATAATTTTGTTTTTGATTGGCCATTGCTTTTGGATCAATGCCAAATTGCCCTAAGGTTGGGGTGGGAGGATCAAGCCCCATTCAAAAAATTGGGGTAAAAAAGCTGCCAACCCAACACCCAAGTAAGAAGTGGTGGAAGTGGCAGAAATGGAAACTGTGGTATATTGCACTTTTAATGGTCAAGATTGAAGCACAAGGGGCAATTGGCATGACAGTTGTTGACCTGCGCCCAGAACAGATGATCAGGGGCAGGTCTGACCACAGTGTGGGGGGAATTGCAAGCTGGGAATTGCGATGAAAAGGGTGGATTATCACAAATGTGTGAGGCCCTTCCAGACAATCTGCCCAACTGGGAACCACAAACTGCAACACGGGGTCTGCGCTGTAAACAGCCAAACCCTCTGTGAGCTCATGGAGGAGGCATTTGGGGGAGAGATGGGAGGGCAACCTGGCGAACTGGACCACCAAAGTGGCCTCATCTGAGAGCCAGGTTTAAATGGTGGTGAGATGAATTTTTTTAGAAAAGAAATTGCATCTTGGCTGCTGCTGCATCAGCTTCAAAACAGAAGTTGAGATCAAAGTACCCCTTAAAGGGGTGAAAATCAATATAGCCATAGGGTTTAAAAAAGCACCATGACCATCTCAATGATGGCTACACTTGCATATGGGAAGAGATTCCCATATTCAACCTGGAGGTTGAAATGGAAATTGCCCCGTGGGAGAACCAAAGGGTTCAGAGCACCACCTGGGAGCTTGTAAGGTGGTGGGCCAAGTCCCAAGGGAGGACATAACACTTGATAGCATCAGGAGGGCTAGCAGAGCCAGCCCAGACGCACTTCAGCAGCGGCTAAAAGATGCCAGATGGAGGCGCAACACAACAGGTTGGGGCAGCAGGCGTCAATTGCATCAACATTGGTAAGTTTAGGCTCAATTGAGCGGTTGCCTTTTATATTTTTTTTAAAAAAATCCAAATTTGGCTTTAAATTTAGCTATCAAAGTGAAAGAAAAATTAATTTCCTTGGCCTTAATGGCTAATCTCATGATGGTGCTGCCCACCCTTCTCAAATGAGGTTACTGAGTTAGTGGTTGTTGGGGATAACCCTCTCTTGTGGACACCCTATGGCATCAAGATATATCACTATTTTGGAGATCATTTATCCCCGTTGGGTGAGGTTATGTGACCTTGCCACCCACTCAACAACCAGCAGCTCCTCAGCGCATCCAGGGCCCACCATAGTTCCAATAAGTTAACTGCAGCAGAATCCACCACCACTGTGGTGACCACAGTTTAGTTACTAGCAGGAATGACGGTGATGATGGGCATCAGTCATTAGCCCCTGATCACTTCACTCCCTGTTGCTACCAGGTCATTTGGATGGCAAAGCACTCGGTATTTTGGGTTGCTTTCTGGGTACTCATGCACCCTGACTGGCATGCCAGTCTCAATTTCATACATCAATTCTATAACACAATCAACTGACCCTTAGTGTCCACCATTTCCACCCTTCTGTTTAAAGTTGGTGATGAGATGGTCTTGATTTACCACATGAACTTGCAGTCAGTGCTCAGTTTTATGCTGTTCATGTGGTCAGTTGGCATTTTTTGGGTTTGCTCCTGGGTGGTGGTGGAGCTCCTAAAAGAGTATTTTGTCCCAAAGGCTCCAGTTTAAGTCATATCACACCCTCAGGGGGTGGGCTTATCCATCCTGTCTGTGGAGATTGTGAACTAGATGTTGGATACCCTCACCAAGCTGCAAGTGCAATTTTTGGCAAACAAACTGGATTAAGCTTCTCTGATGAACGCACAGTGAAGCGTGGCTTTGTTGGACACCATAGAGGGTGATGCTTACTGATGGGTGCATGGAATCTTACACTTGGCAAAATAAGCAGGGGTTTTGACCCCATTGATTATGCTGGTATCATCAGTTGTGAAGATTCCAATATTGCAATCAGCCCTCCTGCTCCAGTTTTTGTTGGGTGCAGAAGCGTCTGATCTGGTATCATTCATGAAAGCTTTCTGTGACCAGGCCCCTGAACTCAGGCTTCTATTGGATGTGGTAATGGCAGTACTTTGTACTTCTTTGGACCCCATGTCCGCTAATAATGACACCTGGGACACGCAGGTGGGTTTGCTGGATCAGATGTGCTTGATGGCAGCCTTCATTAGTGCTATGCTCTGCCAGGTGTCAAGCTGGATGGGGGTGGGTGATGTAAAAGATTACCTACCAGAGAAGTTTTAAAAGGGGTTTTGAATGACCAGTTGGTGTGCCCAGTGTCGTTTGATTAGCGTCCCAGTCCAAGCCAAGCTCCCAGAGTATGTATGTTGGTGCCAGAGTATGCTGCAGTGTCTTATTATCCTGTTATTGTGCTTTCCCCTGCCCTGGCACCAGTTGGCGAGGTGGTTCCTGCGGTGGACCAGGTGCCCTTAAATCTCCTGATTCCCCTGTTATCAGAGTCCCAGTGTGAGGAATTTAAGAAGGTTCTCCCTGGGGAGGATGTCAATTCCCCAATCAATTCAGTTTCCTCAGACAAATCCATGATTTTAACCACCAAGCCAGTGGAATCCCGTGCGGTCACCAATAAACAAGATTTTGCTTATTTTTTTATCACTGCTGATAATTTGGGTGGGTGCACACAGGGTTTTGGTTGATGCCCTGGTAGATATGGGAGCAGCAGGAAAATTTATGAGTTAAAAATTAACGCAGGATCTTGACTTGGACTTGGAAGAAGGGGCGTCATGCAGGGTGCATCATCCGCTCCAATGGATTTATACAAAATATGGTGGCTCATGCCTTTTCAGTACACCGGTTCTGTTTTTGTGACCAGTTCACTGCAGTGCCAGATCTGCTCTTCCCAGTCATTATGGGGGTGGGATGGCATCAATAGCAGGTGTGCATTAACTTAGACTCAGATATGCTGTCCTTTGCAAATACTCAGTTGTGGGGATTTCCCCCTTATTGATACCTTTGCGACAGAATGGGGGCAAAATTCCATCATGTTACTTGTTTCTCCAGAAGGCCTTCCACCAGATTTCCCCTGGAGTTAGTGGCATATCAGGATATGAAAATTTGTAAAAGTTTAATCGCCTTACAT
>JAKSZP010018085.1:0-15218 GCA_022478985.1 Massospora cicadina
CTGGGAGTTAAAACAATGAGGGAATTGATATCAAGTTTGGGCTTAAAAACCACTAAGAATTATTAAAAGTTGCACTTTTATGTTCAGAAATGATAATATATATATGCCCTCCAGATAAAATACCTGAAGACGTATGAAGTTACATTTGGATTAACTAACGTGGGAGGACAAAACAGCCAACCACACGAGTTAATGAGAATGCTAGAAGGACATCAAAGAGCTTCCTCTCATCAGTTAATCTCAGAAATTGCGAAACTTATCCAAAAATTTTGATGGATCTTAAAATCCAAAGGCATTACACGGCTTCCTGTCATAAGAGGCGTTTGGGGGAAACATTGTGACCTTACAATAAGATGAAAGCCAGGGAAAAGAACACATAAGTAGAAGTAGGATTCTCTGCTTCTGGGCATCACCTAGTCCTGTCCCAGAGTCATTAAGGATACATAAGCTATACTCTTATATAAGAAAACAACAACAGCATCTACGCAGTATCAGCCATCACCATAAGTCAGCAATAAGTCAGCAATAAGCCATGGAATAATAAAGACAAAGCGGCGTTTTGAAACCACACGCCACTCAATTTTTAAGCACAGACAATCTGGAAATAAGGAAGAGTCTCAAATTTTTATTCTCCTCTAAAAGGGTTTTAAAGTTGTATTATAAATACAACCATAAATACCACATCCACAACGTAATAGACCAGATTTAGACTCTGATAAATAAAGTCAATACTCCTTCCATTTTTGTAATAAACGGGGATTCACACTACTTTTCTGATTACCTTAATGATATTCATGAAAACAAAGTTTTGGGTTGAGCCATTTTTGACAACGGTGCCCTTGAAATTTATATCCAGTCAGTTCACAAATGTTTGAGAATAGTAGCTGATTTTGCCCAAAATTAATGTTATGGAACAGCTGGGACTATGAGCACCACAAGTGAGGGGCGTATAATGCGTTACCAGTAAAGTTTAGAAGTTTCAGGTTAGTCCCTCTGCTATAGTACTTTCCAATTATAACTATCAAATTCTTGAGGGCACTAGCTTTCTTAAATAAATGGCGCTGTTTTGAACCTTAGGAAACCCTTTACTATCCTAGGTCAATCATTATCCCTCCATTACTTGAGGGATAATCAGACTCCTCTAACTCTTAGAAATAACTTCATTGATGTTTTTCTAATAATAGTGTAGTCCTTATACATTACCAACAAGTAGGTCACTGAAGTTCTCTTCTACCTACACCATTTCTGAGAGAAAAAGCATACCTTTTAGAGCCTTTATAAATGCGTTCTATACCCTGAGAACAGCGTGAGGTGTAAACTGAATTATAGCTAGAGATACACAAAAGATTGTTGGGGAACTTCACTCTACTTGGAAACAGTTAAGAGTTGAACATTTTGCTGCTCCATAAAAAATGTCGTCTGGTCACTAGGAAATATGTATAATACCTGCCAACTTGACTGCCTCCAGGAATTTTGTCATTAGGGAAAAGAATCGCATTAATACAGCTTACTATGTTGAAAGATTTGGGAAGTACATGAGTTTGAAAAACCTGACAGTTTGGCTTACCTGAACGCCCCTACCAAATTGTGCAGTCATTAATTGAGAGTAATTTTAGAGGCTAACTGTGAGTCAGAAGGATCAAGGGCTTGACCTCTCAATAAATTTACTCAAGTATCTGCAAGATACTACTATTACCTGGGGTGCGCTGTGGTGGTCTAACACCACTTTGATGCTGGATATTCCGTTTCTGGTGAATTTCTGTGGGTTGTGTAATCTGGCATAGGTAGCACAGGAGCTAATACCACAGATGCATTGTATTGGAATTTCGTTAGATATTTCGATAATCAGGTGCTATAAAGGCTATGAAATTTTTAAAGTTCTGTGGCTCTAGCAAAAATAGAAACAAGTGCAATGAAGTTATTAGTTTCGTTGCATTAATAGATTCTAATAAAAGAAATACAGAATTCTTTTTTGTATAGACCAAAATTGAGCTAAGCGAGACAAAGATAGGGGTACTTTATTAGTTAGAAAAGAGGGATATTTATAGGGATAGATTTGGTAGTTCTTCATGGGGATTTTCTTGCTGCAACTGAGGTAAGATCTTTTTCCTAATAGATGACCAATATTGCTGATTATTATACTATATTTCCCCGTGGTCAGATCTGAAAAGGGTTCTTATTAAATGAGATTGACCTTTTGTGGGATGTTTTGCCCCTTCATTTGCAGCCTCATCTTTCAGGGAGGTTGATAACTCTGAAGGGTTGATCGCCCAGTCTATTTGAGAATTGGATATCTCTGATGAGGTTTCTACAATCTCATTAGAACGAGACCCCAAAAATCTAAATTTTTAAATTATTTTTGGTCATTGCAGCTGAATCCCCAAAAATTTTCCCTCAATATCTTGTCTAGGGGGCACATACTTATGAAAAAACATACTATGAACTCTATTGATAACAGTACCAGTATCAATAGCTGCAATGGAGTATTCAATACCCTGACGATAAATAATACAATAAGGACCAACCCATAAGGTATACAGTTTGTGAATCCGTACTCCAGGTCTATGATGATAGAAGGGTACAAGATCCTCAGTTTGATATTCCAAGTAACGTGAGTCAACTAGCATTGGTTCTAGTTCCCTCTTTTAAGGTTGTAGCAGCAAAGAGAACTTTAAAGCTAAAGCTTGTACTCAGATGATTTCATCAGCTAGTCTTTTCATAGCTAAATCAGTAGTTTTCAGGGCTGCACAATCAAGTATAGGTTGTACATTTGAGGGTAGAATAGGTTCCTGACTATATATAAAGCTTTAAAAACTGACATTCAATTATACGATGGTAGCTAACCCTAAAGTCTAAATCACATTGGGTAAGTAATATTCCATCTACTAGGATAGTTGGAGGCTATTTTTTAGAATGGATACAAGGGTACAATTTGCTCGTTTAATCACAAAGAAAGGGTAGAATTATTTTAAAAGGGGTCATAAATGACTGATAGGTACCCATTACTTTATTAAGTTTTGATACCACCTAAAAAAACAAATTTGGTCCTATTATCAGATAATAGAACTTTTGGGCTACCATGCTGAGTGAAAACTTGCTTAAAAAGGAAGGACGCAGTAGTTTTAGTGGTGACCATGAAAACAGAGACAGCTTCAATCCATTTGGAAAATGGTCAATAGCTAATATAATATAACGATGTTCATAAGTAGCAGTAGGGAGAGGGCCCACTACATCAATACTCATAGTAGAAAAATGTCTGAAGGTCCCACAATTTTGTGTTGGTAATTTTGGATTTCACCACACTGTTGTCTAAATATGAGACAAGTCTCCAAAACATTGTGCACAGTTTCCAGCTGTTATCCCAGTAACAATGATCTTTCAACCACTGTAAAGTTTCTACTACAGCTCCATGCCCTACAGTTTGGTGAGCCTCAATAATAGTATAAGTCCTCAAAGAAGGCTGGATAAAAGGCAACCATTTAGATCCCGACTTCTTAAATATGGAATCTTCTTTAACTTGAGTATTCTCAGTTAAGGATTGTAGCTTTACTATAACGTCCTTAGATTCACGATACCAGAGTTCAGTTCTGCTAATCAGATCATACATATGATCCTCCTCAACAGTGACTATCACTATAGGTAATTGAGAAAGTACATTAACATTTTGGCGTATAGCTCCAGCGTGATGTTAAATTGTAAAGTCATAATTCTGAAGTTTAAAGCCCATCTAGCTAAGCGTCCATCAGGATCTTTCATATGTTGTAACCACTTCAAGGAAGCGTGATCCGTGATAATAGTGAAATGTTTGCCATAGAGATAAGGGCGAAAATGCTTGATGGTGGATAGGACTGAGGCATTCCCTCTTGGTAATGCTATAATTGCGTTCTTCCTTGGAAAGGGTTTTACCATAATAAGTGATGGGATTATCAACCAGGTTGAAATCATGTTGAGCTATAATGGCCCTAATATTAACATCACTGGCATTGGTAAATAAGATAAAGGGTTTTTGAAAAATCAGGATGGGCTAAAATTGGAGCACTAACTAAAGCTTGGTGCAAAAGATCAAAAGCTTACTTCTGAAATTCTTTATCATAAGAAAGGAACTTTACTGAACAATAAATAAACTAAAGGTTCCGTAATCTCAGCAAAATGGGTAATGAATTATTGGTAGTAACCAAACATCCCTAAAACCACTTGAATATCACGCAAGCTTTTAGGAACAGGCATGTCTGAAATAGATTGTATCTTATTGGATAAGGGTAAAATTCTATCAGGATTAACATTATGGACTAAGAATTACATCTCAGTTTTGAAAAAAGTACACTTAGATGGTTTTAGCTTAAGCAAAGTGCAGTGCATCCGACCAAATACTTCCTTTAAATGAGCCAAATGCACATTAAAAGTGTGAGAGAAAACAGTAACATCATCTAAATAAAGAAAAACACAGGAGAAATATTAAATCCCCAAATAAGCCATCCATGGCTCTTTGAAAAATGGCAGGGGAATTATAAAGCCCCTGTGGCATACAAGTAAGCTCAAAGAAGCCCTCACTAGAGAGTAAGGTTCATTTTTGACGGTCTTCTGGATCCAGGTCAATTTTCCAATAGCCACTAGCAAGGTCCATGGCTGAGAAGAATTGTGACACATACAATAGTCTTAAGTATCATCAATGAAAGGTAGAGGATAAGAATCCTTTTGGGTAACAGCATTAATCTGATGATAGTCCATAACCACTCGATGACCTCTATCTTTTTAAATGAGTAGTAGAAGGGAAGACCATGGACTCTTAAAAGGCGTTAGTACTTCACATCAAGGAGTTGTTTCAATTCCACTGAGACCTGAGCCTCCTTGACTTTAGATTTGCAATAAGGCTGTGCTCAAATATGGAACGTATCCCCAGTTTCACCTGTGCTGCACATCTTTCATTAGCCCAAAATCTCCAGGACCCTTAACAAATATATCCGCATACTCTTCAATCAGAGCCTCGGCTTCATGCTGTTTTATGGAGTAAGGAAATCTCCAAATTCGACGTCAATTCTAGTAATGATAGGTGTTTCTTCCAACCCAAAATCACTTAAATCCCTACATCCTAAGATGGATACAATTTCATTCACAGGAGTAGGCTGCGCATAAGTGATAGGGTTATTTTGATTCAATTGCATAGATTGAGAGGTGAGATTAGCTAGTAAGACAAGTACAGTTCCATTATAAGCAGTATCAAGAATACTTGGGCAGGTTAAGGCCTCCAATGAGAGGTAATTCTGTTACCAGAAATCTCTAATACATGATCAGCTGGCACAAATACTTGGACTCCAGTATCAATTTTAACTTGAGCTTTTGGAGGAATAGTATTCGAATTGTTAGAGTATAAAGGCATTCCTTCAGAGACACAAGCTGAAGGAGGCGGAAAAATAGTCTAGGTCCCAAAATTTTGTACTTAAGACGGGAGATAGAAGTAGGATCTTCTAGTAAGCAAACGCATCGTTTGAGTTTGCCTTTGCTATTGGGGACATCTTGTAGAATTAAAGGTCCTTGGTATCCAATTAAAGAAAGATGATTGTCCTTAAGACTAATTATTGCATCATTAGCAATGAGAAATTTGGTCCCCAAAAGCAAGTCATAGCAGTTATTGTCCAACACTATTGCAGGGGCCAAAACAACCAACTTTCTAAAGCGCATTGGGAGGGAAGAATAGGCTTTTATGAAATTAGTGTATGAAGGACCAACAGTTCCATAGTCCTGAAAATGATTTAAGTCCGGCGCCAATTTGATTTTTTTCATAAGCCTGAATGAGATCACATTTATGGGCGATCCCATGTCAATGATAGCTAAAACTTTCACTTTGTGCACTATGACTTCCACCTGAGTCACATAAGAGCCAAAGTGCAGGATTGAAAACACCAAGGGACTAAAAGGTCAAATTGTACTAGAAGAAGAAACAGAAGCATAAGAAGAAATAGTATCTTTGTTGGCTAATTCATCAGGGATATCAAGCTCACCAGGAGCGGATATTGCATAACAGTCTTTAGGAGTATTAAAAGATTGCGATTGAGGCACAGGAGGTAGGTCAGTATAGGGAGCCTCATGCCCTATACTGACTTCTCTTTTTCGACTCTTTCGCTTGTCTATTCCAACATTGAGCTTCCATATGACCCGCTAGACCGCAATAGCTGCATGACTCCTTCTTCAGTTTAGGTTTGGGTCTAAGTGGCATCACATGGATATAAGAATGAGGGTTATTAGCAGAGGCTTGGTGTACCACACCACTATGAATCTCCATCAACGCCTCTTTGATGTTGAGAATAGAACTGAAATTTCTTAAAAGAGATTTTAATGTATTAACAACTGAGTACTAGAAGCAAACGCACTTATCATAGCTGAAATGGCATCATCTACGGTAATATGATCACATGTAGCAAGAGTATGGGACTCATGATAAAATTTCTTAACAAAATCTTGGATTGGTTCTCCTCACTTGATTTGGATGCTCATAAAGGCTTGCTTTTGGTTAAATAGGGTTTGATCAATCCTGAATTCCTTAATAAGGGCGGTTCTCACTTGAGCCCACGTATTGCACTCCTTATGGTGAAGAACCTTGATTACTTGAGCAAACTGGTTTAGACAAGAAGTAATGTGCCAAACTTTCTGTTGATCTGTCACCCTGTCCATTTCTCGCTCATAGATAAATAGAAAAGATTGAATGCTACCTTCACACAGTTCAAAATTATCCTTAAAGGTAGGTTTGAAAGTGTTGGGTTCATTGCTCAAGACATGTACGCCTGATACCATGACCAGATCAGCTTCAGAAGGTTTGGACTCAGGGATATGGACTTGAGTTGGAATTCGTTCAACTTGTTTTCTTAAATGGTTGAGGTCATCCTGTAAACTTAGAACCATTGTTTAAGATGGTCATTTGCAGGCGTTTGGCTTAAGTTAAAGTATCGCAGTGAGCATCTCTTCTTGCTTATTCTTGAGTACTCCGCATTTAGCAGATAAACATTTAAAAGAAGTTGTTAACAATGAAAACTGGGTTTCTGGTGTAGTTTGATTACTTTCGCATAGATGATTAGCATTATCAACGCCATCCAATAAGTTGGTTGGAGAATAATCTGGGTCAGTCAGAAGGCTTCTAGAGATAAGAAACATCCTTGAGCTATGGCTCGGTTTGGGTTTCTAACGCCTGCACTCTTGAAACTAGTAGACTTGAAAGCTCAGAATCGTAAATTGAAAGTGTTGATCAGGGGGGACCAGGAGGTCTGGGGTGTCCTTGCAAATCTTCATGACCTGCAGGCCCAGGTCACCCTTGTTAACCCGCAGGGCCTTGAGGTCCTCATTCTCCAGGGGGTCCTGGGGTCACCAAAGGAGAACTATTTGGTCCTGGAGGTCCAGGAGGACCAGCAGAACTGGGTCCACCTTCTTTAATAGTATCCACAATATGGACAGGTTGTTGAAGTAGCCCAAAGAGTTCAACAAAGCGTTCCTCATACTGGGCCCACAATTTTCCCAGCTGTTTAGTAATCCCATCTTCAAGGATAGTGATTTAGTGGTGAATAGGATTTGCGACATCATTAACCTGTTGAGATACTTATTGGCTGATGTAAACCACAACTCCATTGTCAATTCTCACAATATGGTTTGTATAGCATTTATTTCTCTTCTATTATCAAGTATGGCTTCCCAATTACCTGACCAAAGTTAAAAACTGTCTCATAGAAAGAGGATAACTGAAAATGAAGTTGTTGCGCCAGGGTCAACTGGCATTAGATCTCGAGATGATGCAACCTCAAAATTTGGAGTTATGATGAATGGCGGGATGTATATACTGCCGGAAGTACTGCTCTGTTCTAGCCAAACTGGCTTTGTTATGTTGTAAAACCGCTCTGTTGTATAAGTCCATCAAATTAACTTCAACCTTAGATGCTCAGTCTTGGTTAGGACAGGCACCAGGCTGGATAGCCCCCTTATTAAGCCTTTGATCGTTTCTTCTACATCTTCAGATTGAAGTTGATAATTATCTTGGTCAGGGCCTCAATGGCCAAGTCCATAGAAGCTCGAAATTGAAGATCACTGATATTATCAGAAGGCATCTCCTACCTGTTGGAGTGTACCCATTGGGTAGTACTCAATGATTCCTCATAAGAGGGGCTTTCTTTGCTAGACATATTCATCGTTGTGAAAGTATGATTTCACCAGGTAGCCTCAGAAGCAGACCTGGCAGCTAGCATCAGCATTGGAATTTCTTTATAAATTTTGATTATCAGGCGCTATGAAGGGTACAAAATTATTATTTTCATGGCTCTAGAAAATATATAAAAAGTGCAACGAAGTTATTAGTTCCATTGAAATAATAGATTCCAATAAGGATTACAGAATTCTGTTATGAATAGATTAAAATTGAGCTACGCAAGACATAAATAGTTTACTTAATAGTTAGAAACGAGGGATATTTATAGGGGTAGATTTTGTAGTTTTTTGTGAGAATTTCTGTGCTTCAATTGAGGTATAATCTTTCCTAATAGATGACCAAAATTGCTGCTTATTATTACTATACTTGTGATGGTCAGATCTGATAAGGTTCTTATAGATGAGGTCGACCTTCTTATGGGATGATTTGCCCTTTCAGATTGCTTAGCCTCATCCTTCAGAGGAGGCTGATAACTCCAAAGGGTTGATTGTCAGTCTATCTGAGAATCAGATATCTCTAACAGGGTTTTTAAAATCATATTGGACCAAGTGCTGATCTCGATTTTTATTATTTCCGGTCATTGCAGTTGAATCTCCAACACTTTTGGAAGGCAATATGGCGATTGCCATCCCTCAATATAATAAAATATGGAAATGAAAAGCTTCATATGATTTTTCTTTAAGCATCACTATCCTTGTACTACCGCCAATCCAGGGATTCTTGCAAGGTTCTTATTACACCAGCAGAGTCGCTCTGCTGGTCACTGCATCAAGGTACCCTCCTTGTTTAGTCATCACCATTTTTGCTAGTCATGATTGCTCCACTATCATAAATTAAGCTTCATCTGGATTATTTTTGCTGTATCCACCATGTATCTGGGGTAAATTTATCAATTAACTGGTATTCCTCAATATTTGACACTGGACATTTAATCCCATCTAATTACTACTGATATTTGTCATAACCCTTCTGGATAACCAATGATCCATTAGTTGATACTCTAGCCTTATCATCAAGTCACATACAATTTAATAACATATCCCCTTGACTGGATGATGGTCTTCTTTGGAGTTAATCTTTAGATCAGGTTTTTATACAATGACTTTATCCTCCTTGGATCGACCATACCTTGTCCAGCATCATATTTTCTCTGAATTTTGTGAGATGGAGGCGCTTACTCCTAGCTCAATCCCATTTGTTGAATTTCTAAATATACATGGTGATGACATGCCAGTGTTGGATGTTGTGGATGCTCTGGGCCAAGATACTTAATAAGAATATGTTGAAGAGTAAGATTCTTTGGTGTTATCATGGAAGAAATCTAGTGAAAATCTGGTGGTGGCAAAGATAGTCGTGGTATAGGATGTAAGTGTACAGAACCAATCTTTGCTTTTTGCAATTTAAGTATGCTATTATTTATATTTATTACCATTTTTCATTTCATTCCATTCCATATTATAAATTATTATATTCTTTTATTTAATTTTAATTTAGTTTATTTATATTTTATATAATTGTATTTATTTTTTTGATTCTATTCTATCTATTTACATTATTTTATTTTCATATCACTTCACACTTTATTGTTTCATGGCCAGAGGAACTTAACATATACTTGGTTGATAATTTAGCCACTTTCTGGCTTCTTGATTGTATGTGCATCAGCAGATATTTTTTCTATAATCTAAGGGCCCATCCATATGTTAGTTAGTTTATCTTCATCTGATCTGTACTGATTGTGGATCAGGACACACTCTCCTATCTCGAACCAAGGAAATATTTTATGCCAAAATTGATTGGAGTTGTGATCCTTTGTCTTTTATAGTCGGTCTAGTTGAGTACATTACAGTGGGTTTAACTTGCGTGGAGTCAGAGTTGCCAGATAGCATGAAGATCTATACTATCAATATCCTCTGCAAAGGAGTAGAGTAGCAAAGGCAGGGATGGTTGCCTCTCATAGAGTACTTAGAAGGGACTCTTTGAGTTTTTGTGTGCCTGTTAGGGAGCCCAGTGCAGGCAACTTTGCGGGATGAAACCTGGAGTACTGCTCCCCACCATACTGGGGCTGCGCAAATCTAAGCACCACCGAAGTGGGCCCAACCATGAGTGGGGTGGCTCACACCACCCCAAAACTGACATATTCCTCAGTGTTTGATATACCAGGTATCAAAGGCTACCCATCCAGTTCAGAGATATGCCTCCCATCCCTTACTGCGAGGAATGATACCAGACTGACCACCAAGTTGGGCTTACTTGAGGAAAGAGGGTTGCCATAGCTTTCTACAGCTATTTCTAGCCATCAATTGACTATGGCTAGGGAGCTTGTTGCCTGAATTTCTTCGGAAGGAAGCAACGCTGGTTTCTGGAAAGCCATAGACCATAAATCACCTCCCTTGTATATCGTGCACCAGACCCTGAACCCCTCTTTGTCTGCAAGAAGACTTGGTGGTGCATATGCAGTCAGGATCTTTGGCCATGCATGATGATCATAAAATAACTTACACCCTGGTTGGTATGCTTCATACCAAAGGAGAACACACCACTCAGCATCCGCTGCTGGACACTATGTGAAGATGTGCTTCGCCATCTCCTCCCCTCTGCACACCTTACAGGAATACAGAAGGCCAACCTCCTTATGCTTAGTCCACTTACGCAAAGTCGCCCCAGTGACCAAGATGTTACTGAAGAATTGGAAGAGAAAGTTCTGAACTGGTATAGACCAGCATCCCTTAACCCTCCTCCCCCACAGGTCCATTAGGCCAGGTCACATTTTGCAAGTGATCCAGGACAAGTAAGTTGAGCTAAGCTCTCTGTCTTGTAGCTTCAGAACCTAGCAGTTGTGAAATCTGAGAGGCAGACACCACTACCTTCCCCCACCTTGTGCTAGTCCTGAAGGACGAAGAGGCTTTCCCATCTGGGGTATCTCCAGCCTTCTCTTCCTCGTGGGAACACCCGCTGATCATGCCCTCCACGACCTTCTGAACAGGCTTCCCCAGCCTTTAATGCATCCAAAAAAGGAATTGCTTCCCTACAGCAAGAAGGCAGTTCAGTTGCTTCCACAACATCCCATGACTTCTCTATCAGCACCTTTGGGGTACTGGCAACATTATTAGCTGCTTCCACCCTAAGCACCCTACAGCCATCGCCATCAAGGAGGGTCCCCCAGTGAACTGCCCCAATGAAGTGCTTGAAGGCCTTGCGCAAACGTACCATCTCAGTCCCCAAGCTCCTCCCTAAGGGAATCGCCCAGATCCTTTTGCTGGTCCACTCTCCACCCTCTAATCTACCCTTGCTGCCAGCCCAAGCTCTAAAGTTATCCTTCCAGTAGCCTGGTAGGTTCCCTGGGAATGGCCCCTTGATTGATGCCCCAGCTGACACCAAGATCCTTGTTCAAACTGTCCTTGCAAGCCTTAGGAGAGGTAGTCCTCCAGTATTAAGACCACAGATGGATTTTCCCTCCCAAGCGACCCACGCGCGCATGGCAATGCGATCCATTTCAGCTGCAGTGCTTTGATCATACTCCCGAAGTTAATCAGACCCATGACCCCTTCTTCATCTCCTGACACACAAGTTGAGAACGCTCTCCAAATGAACTGTATGATCGAACTCTGTATTTCCCTTATGGAAGATGCTAACGTGGAACAAATCTGGCAATGTACCATAGTCTGGAAAGAATGAAAGTGTTTATGACAATGTCCCTGCCCCAATAAGATAAGTTGAGCCATTGCCACTTCCAAGCCAGCTTTTATTAAGGTCCACTTCAAGCTTGAGCCAAATTTCATGCGGCAATGCCCGCCAAGGGGTGGGACACCTGAGGTACAGAAACTCCTCCCCTGTTGCCATCTAGGTTGAGCTCTTTGGTGCCACACCCAACGTCACCGTCTGCTGATGGACCAAGCCCTGGATTTCAACAGATTGACCTTAGCGTTGCTTGTGTTCTGGTACATCTTCTGAATGTTCATCACCACCTTTTCCTCCTCTGACGAAACACAAGTCCATGTATCATCTCCAAGCATTGAATGAGAGTACTCCTCGCCGTTGATGGTAAGTTTCCTCCAGTCTGACTTTCTGAAAGCCGCTGAAAGGGTCTCTCTATTGCAAGGACAAATAACAATGGAGATAGAGGGTCCCTGACGCACGCCCCTACACACCTTAAAGATTTAAAAGGACCCCATTGATATTGACAACCAATGAGGCCTTCTAATAAATCGCTTTAAGCAGTCTCAACAAATGCCCCTTGATTCCAACCCTACTTAACACTTCCCAAAGAGACTCATGATTCACCCGATCATACGCCTTCTCTTGATCAAGAAACAGTATCCACACATCGATGAATCCCCCCCTTGGGTTAAGACCATCTAGTACTAAAAAAACAGTAGCCACCCTCTCTGGTCATACTGAATACTTGACCGCTCTTCTATCAGGTGAAGCAGCATCAAGTTGTCAGTAATTGAGCGTCCTGGGATAAACCCATTCTGCTCTTTTCCAACAACTTCTACCACAACCCCTTTAGTCAATTGGTTAGGATCTTCATTAAGATCTTATAGTCAACTTTAAGCAGAGTCAAAGCCCGTAAGTTCCCCATGAGGGGAAGATTGCCCTTCTTATACAACACCACCACCACACCCTTTGAAAATGCTGGCTCAATTATACCGGAGGCTAGGAGTTGACTGAAAAGCTCAGCAAGCATCTCAGACATTTCTGCCCAAAATAACTCTGAAGAGCTCCAGATCAACCGATCATCCCTGGAAGCCCTGCCATTCTTGCCTTGGATACACCCACACCTCTGACTTGTAGGATCTTATCATAGGTGCAGCTGAGTCTCCTTTGGCAGTGCCCCAGTCCACTTGAGTACTTTGGATGCCTCCAGGTCATTCTTAGAGGCCATAAAGGTCCTCATAGTAAGTCCTGGCCACCTCAGCCATGCGAGCTGCATCTGTAAGGAGAGTGTCTATAGCTCTCCTGTTTCCAGCGTGGTGGTTCTTGGTGCACAGAGCCAACGCATGGAAACTAGCCGTTAGTACCAACGTTACTAGAGCCCAGAAGAGGGTGATGAAGTGATAATAACTTAAGGGAAAAAATGCTATCATGATAGAAAACAACTGACCAAGAGTGACGTGGTGCACAAAGTGGAAAAGGGTAAACGTCCCTGGTTGGAGGGAACCTGGGTGACCCAATGGTGCACGAGTTGAAAATTTAATTGAATTTAGAATAAGGTGGTTAACGTGTGAGACCTCCTCAAATAGGTCTGCGCAAAGGTTTGCTAGAGATAACATAAGAAAAACGGGAAAAACGGGAAAGGTTTATTGAGAAATCGACCAACAAGGAGTTTTGGTCATGAGAAACAGAATTAAACCTCATCAGGGAAATATGGGGTTTGCTGATGTGGCCCAACTACCCACCACAGGCAAACACTACCATCCAATTTGGCTGAATATGCTGAAACTGACTTCACTCTAGTAATTGATTGGTTGGATCTGACCTGACATAAATGAAACGGGTTTCAAAACCTGTTCCCTTCACCAACTAAATGGAACCTTCTGTGTTAATTATGTAAACCGTCCATTTTAACGCCTGGGCTGGCGTAAGGGCTGAGCATTTGGCACCTCACTAGCCAACCTAGGCATACGACTTACCCAGCGCTGGTCTAGTGTATGCCTGAGGTCAGAGAGGCCTGTACACCTTCTAGGCCTCCTGTCGCCCACCCTTATCCTTGGGGTTGGTCCTCACTATGATGTCATTTAACCATGAGACAATTTTCCTCCTACGGGGCTCAACCCCTCCAGGGGCTTGCGCATGGAAAGTTTAAGTGGGCTGGGGCCTTACTTCATGGCGGTAACAGTTTTGATTGAGATCCAGCAGCCTGGGGAAACGCTTGTGGAGGGCTTCCTTCAATCAGATCTTGGGCATGCGCACAGTCAATGCTCTGAACCCAACCCCTTTCAGTGTCAACCCCTTTCCCGGATAAAAATACTCCAGTCTTCTTTTTCCCTGACGGGGGCGGGAAATTTTTTTTTCCCCTTCCCCCTCGGCCCCCCATCCACGGGGAAGGGCCCCAGGAGTCTTTGGTGGGGGCCCTGGTTCAATGTCAATTTGCTCTCATGAAAGACAGAAAATCCGAAATAAAAAAAGGAATATCTAACTGGTAGAGGCATGGCCCACCTTTTTTAAAAATGCGGTAAGGGCCAATTTTTTTTGGGTTTCCCGTTTTTTGCATGGGTGCTTGATAGGGATGTTATGAGCATCAAGCATCATTAGATCCCCCCTTTCCCTTTTATGGGGGCTCACTTGTCGCTTCCCCCTCAGCGTTCTCCTTATCCTTGCATTGCCGCCTCCAAGCTTTGGCTCCCCTGATGGACCTTTTTTTTCTTGGCAAAACCCCCGCTTTCCCCAGACCCACAGCTGGGCTCCATGTTAAAGGTGGGGTTTATGGCTGGCGAAAAAAGGGGAAATTTAGGGGATTGCAACGTTTTTTTGTAACAAAATTGGGCCATAGGAAGGTGAGAAAAACCCCAAACTGAATGATTGCGGGGGGCCCCCGGGAGGAACCTTTTCAAGCACTGGATCACTTGTTCAGTCTGTCCATCTGATTTAGAAATGGGTAGGCAGTCGAATGGGGGGGCAAATCTGAAAAAGTCTTACACAACTCTTCCCAAAAGATGGGGGAAAATAGGGGGCCCCGGGCACTGATTATTTCTTGAGGAACTCCATGGAGGAAACACATGGTGATGAAGAGCCTAGCAATTCATCTGCAGTTATTGTCATTTGCAGGGAATGAAGTGGACAAACTTCATAAAACGGTCCACCACCATGATGGCATCATAACCATCAGAGACAGGTAAACCACAATGAAAAAACCAATAGGGAAACCAGGGGCCCCTTTAGCTTTCTGGGGTGGTAAACCCCCTAAAATTGACGATTTGGCTTCATTTGGTTGCAGATCAAAACCCAAAAAATACCGCCCAGGCAAGCCCCCCCCAATTGTAGGTGCGACGTATCAACCCCAATTTACTAATGAACGGTTTAATTACAG
>JAKSZP010018086.1:0-15184 GCA_022478985.1 Massospora cicadina
CTTTTTACCCCCACATTTCTAATAAAAATCATAAAATCCAAACTTTGATAGTAGCACTTATTTTTACTTTTATTAAAAACCTTTGTGGGATCCAAAGGCATAAGCACCAGCAAGCACAAGTGAGCTGGATTCCTACAAGGAGGATAAAACCTGGAAAACTTCCTTGTGCAGTGTATGATAGGCCAGGAACTCCATGGACCATCTTTGATATTTGCTATCTCAGTTTGGGACATTGGTGCACAATGCAACACAACCATAAGTGTCCCCTACCCAAAGTTCATCAATTGGGATCAAACTTGGGGATGCAGTGGTAGAGGGTCCATATTCTACAACTAAGATATCCTCCCCTTGCCACTGCAATTTAAAAATTATAAAAGGTGGGTTGACCTTGGGACAAATATACCACACCAAAAATGTTTTCTAGCCAGTACAGGTTTCAAACTTAAAACCTGCACTAGGGGTGAAAGCAGTTTTACCCGCTCAGCTAACCACCCTTTTGCCATTGCAATTTAGAACATTGCATTTTTTTCCTTGCACTGCATTTGACATCTACTTTTGGACAGTTCTGAACATGATCAACTATCTCAAGGTCCACCTCAAGAAGGAATTAAAATATGCATCTTGTCAACAACCCTATCTAGCTAAGTAAAAACCAAAGTATGGCTCTGGCATATACATACACTTCCCTCTAATGAGACCTCTTCACTTCTTTCCCTCACCTCTAGCTCTTAAGAGCTTAGTTGTAAATTATTTACCATTGATGTCTCACCCATTATAGTGAAATCATCTAGTAACAAAAAATAAAATTATAATTTTATACAACATAAAAGAGTAAGTCTTTTGTTGTAATCCTGTCATTTTTGACACTTGCTGATGCTATTTGCACAGGATATAATTATATAGCAGGGTCTGGAGCTTTGAGACTCTCAGCTATTTTTTATAAAGGACAAGGAAACCTTATACAGCTTTAATAAAAATATAAAATTTAACACAAAGAATGGATTTGGGTTTTATATATAAATTTTATTAGTGATCTTTGGGGGCTAATAAGCAAACCCTCTCAATATCTTGCTGCTTAGTATTTAAATTATTTTGATGATTGAAGTGAGAGATGCGAGAAGAAAATATAGGCTGAGAATAGCCAAATTAGAGAATATGGGGTTTCAACCTACAAGAGCTCTTGAGTCTCACCTTGCTTCAACTTGATGGCCAAAGTAGGGTTGACAACAGGTAAGATAATACCGTGGGGATAAGATTTTATGTATTTAAATTAATCAACTGGCTGAAAAATATTTGCAATTAGTGGTACCCCCTTCAGGTCTATAAAAGGTGGTGGTTTCCATGTAGGTGTTTGAACTAAATTATAACTGGAACAGGGAGGACCCTCATAACAACTCCTCTGATCCCTTAGACTTAGCGCAACCCTACTATTCATAATAGGGCTATTTAGCTGAGTAGTGGGATTATAAGTATAACTTCTATTTGAGGGATTTCTAACAAGAATCGACCAGGGTTTTTGTGGGGGCTATCAGCCATACTTACCCTCAAAACACTCTTACCACAATATTTGACTTGCAATTGTATGAAATATTTATTAAAAATATTTATTGTATAAGAGCATATAAATAGCTAACTATAAAGATAAGTCAAAATCTTAAATTAGTTGTACTAATTATAATTATTCATAATAGATATTGTTAAGTATACTTGGTCAAATTTATTCTTATAAATTTTATGAAATATAAAAAAACCAATAACTTTAAAGGGATTATATGTATATAATTGAGCTAAACAATAAGAAGAATATGTTATAGTGATTTATACATATAACTCTAATATGACTTATGTTGGCGTCATAAAATTTCAAGAAGTTTAAAACTTATGATTTTTAATTATAATTATATAATATGGACTCTTTAAGTAACAAGCAAAATACAACTCTTATATTCATGAACTGTATATAATGTAAGACTTTTTTAGTAGTGAGCAATTGAAATCAGTATTTTCAAATGATACTTTGTATAAAACTTTGTAGAAATCTTAGAATTTTAAAATATATTTGAGGCATGCCAACTAGGGGACAGACATTACTGATACAAAGCAATAAAGCCCAAAACAAAATGGGATTACAAAAAAAATAAAGTAAAACCTCAAACCAGGAAAGGAGCAGAAGACTGCTAACCCACCATGGCAGATGGGGAGAGGGTTGAAAGTTCAACGTCAGGCACAGAAGTGACAAAAGCAGAGACATAATTGATGAGGTGGATATAAATCAATATCAATGGGGTTGGGGCATCAGAATAGTGCAGGTTGAGGGTGTGAACAGAAAATTGAGATCCACAATATCAGCCTGGTTGATAGCTTCTACATATTCTGCAAGATGAAGTTCAGCTTGAAGGCAGACATCTTGGAGTAACACAAATAGGAAAGATTTTTCTGGGTGTTTTTAGTTTTGGATTAAAGGCTGCAAGGCTAGAAAGATATGAGGCAGTGTTGGATGCAGTGTAGGTCAACTTGGTAATTACTTCCAGCACTTATTCAGGAAAATCTGAAGGGAAGTTAGGCAAATGTAACCTAAATGAGAATTCATAAACAGATTTTGCCACTTCTTTGTGGAGGAGGGGATTATGGGGTGAGTCAACTGCTGGTAAGGTAAGCTGGTGGTCACTTTGAAAGGGGATGTCATTAGGTTTATGGGAATAACATCTGGGTGAGAGAGGATTGACAAAATCAGAATTTAGGAATTCAGACAAGTCATAGCCATCAATGTAGCTTTCATCTGATTTTAACCCTCTCATTCATAACAATTTTATGTGATTTGTCAACCTTATCCAATAGGGCCCAAGAATTTTAGTTATCATGATTAGGTTAGACTAAATAAAGGCTGGTGGTAGTTGGAAAATGGGAAGTTGGTTGGTAGCAAACTGTGGCCCAAGCCTGATTCCAATTGATGGGTTGGAATGCAGGTGGTGAGTGTAGCTGGAGGAATTGGAAAAAGCAGATTTTCTGTTCTGGCCCTGCAATTGAGGGCGTTGGGGAGAGGTGGCAACAAACCACCCCATTTGGATGCTATTGACAAGGGGTCAGAAACAGCAAATGGACTGGCATAGGGGCAGAACTTCTTAGAGTAATCTAAATAAAACAGAGTGGATAAATTTTTTAACTGTTGTCAACCCATGCCCAAAAGAAAATGCTCTGGTGCTGCAGCAATGCAAGCATGTGGGGGATTTGTTAGGTGATGGAGGGGTGGGGTGGGATGATAGTGGCAGTAATGTAAGGGGATGCAAGGCGCTCAGCCCCAACGGAAACTGTGAAGACTAGGTTGGGCTGAGTTCCATAAGCCAAAAGCCTTGACATCAAAGCATTATATAAAATTTGGGGTGGGAGATGGGAAGGGAGGTTTGAAAATGACACCACCAGGATGGTATCAGAAGGAAGACAAGTATGAGTAGTAGGAATGGGGGTGTTTTTATAAAATAAAGCAGTCATTGATACTGTGGAAACGTCCTCATCCATTTGAAAACCAATATCAAAATAGCTCTTAAAAGGGTGGAAATCAATAAAGCCAGCCAGTGCAAAGGCAGTGGTGACCAATTCAATTATTTCTTTGTTGGCATATGGGAATAAATGTCCATAGTTGACACAGAGACAAAGTTAAATGTTGGAGCAAGGAAAGTCAAGAGGATGGGGAAAGGTCAGGTGGATGCACACCATATGGAGCGCTAAGTCTCATGAAGAGACAAATCAGCCAGAAGAGTGGGGGAGACTATTTGAGCTCATCTGACCATGCTTCTTCACAGAGCAGAAAATTCTAGGATAGATCACCACTGCCTCATACTAGAACAGCAGGCAGTGAATCTGAGACCATCAATTGGGAATTGGATGTAGCTAGTTGGCTTTGGTAAATTAATATTTTATATAAAATTTGCTCAAAAGTGGGTTTGAACAGAAAAACTAGGTTTAAATTTTGTAGAGCTCTATTAATGATACTTTCATTCATTCTATTTGTTCAAAGATGAGCTAATCACAATAGATATATTAACATTTTTATTTTCTGAATAAGGATGAACACATAGTGATACCCATATAAATTAACATATGATTATTGAAACTCTTAATTAGTACTATATAGATAGCTATATGTATGTTGAAAGATACATAAGCAATTAAGGATATCTGAATTTGAGACAAATATATCTTTGACAACTCCGCCCTCTTTGCATGCCCTTAGGTTCAGTCTGGACAGAGATCCCCCAACCCCCTTTCCCATCCACTATGGCTGCTTATGCTAATAGCCTAAACACCATATTAAAAGTTTTATATTATTTTACTCTATTTGGCATTACTTGCAAATAGATTGTGTGGACGCCCCCCTTTTGGTTTGGGCCTCATTAGTACTAAAATATACCCTTGACAAGTTTACAGCCACATGGCATGATCAGATACATGCACATAAGGTAATAGTATATACCTTTCTCTAATAAACTTAACACTATTATTTAAAAAAATTAATCTAATATCATGATTGGTCATTATAGATAATTATATTTTTCATCTTCATTATATATAGTGCCTATATTATTTAAAAACTAATATCACAAAAATTAACCTATAAGTATCTTATGATGGTATAAGGATCATTTTATATTTTAATAAAACATATATTTATCCATAAGTTTTTAAGTCACATCATTGTTTTTCTATAAATTCTCACCCATATCATGTGTATTTAGTTAGTAATATTATATAGACAGGCAACCATGAAAAGCTGATGTTGGTTTGCCTGCCTATAAATTTCTAAAAAAACATGAACAATGAACAAAAGAGGTTACAAGTTTTATTTATCTAATGATATATCCAACATAAGTTTTTTGTTATTTCAAGAGACCAGCTTGATACTATTTAACTTGATAATCTTACTGATTTAAAATCTTTAACTATGATATTATCTAGATAAAAAAATTATTCAAGGTGGGTCAACCTTGGGACAAATATACCACACTGAGAATGTTTTCTAGCCAGTACAGGTTTTGAACTCAAAACCTGCACTAGGGGTGGAAGCAGTTTTACCCACTCGGCTAACCACCCTTGATATCATGTAGATAGTATATGTATTTATTTATTTTATTTTTTAATAAAAAAGATTCAGCAGCAGCAGGAACCACCCTGCATGAAAACCACCCAAATCTTCATTTTTAACTCCATATCATCAATTAATTGATTAATGATAAGAGGGGATGGAGGAAATTATGTTAATCCTAACCAGAACAGGTTATAAACCTGTTAAAGTATTTTTACCCCACCTTAGCTTGTGGTTACAGGTGTGCACAACTACACCTGTTTCTAGATAGTATTGTATGAAAGGCTCAAACTTTCTTCTATAGCTAAATTTCTTGATTTAAAAAGTATCTATCTTACTAATAATATTTATTGTTAGTTAGCTTCAGAAACAATAGTCTACATCTACTTAATAAAACTCTAACACTAATTTTCTGAAATTCATCATTGGATAAACTTAATTCTGGCATTGGCAAAACACTAGCTTCAAATCAACTTTTATTAAAATGTATTTAATGTGAGTGGTCAATCTGCTTAATTTACTTAATAAAACTCTAATACTGACTGAATAACCTTTATCACCAGATAAACTTAATTCCAGTATTGGTGAAGTGATAGCTTAAAAACTTTTATTAAATTGTAATGGAAGTGATGGTGGTCAATATACTTAATAAATCTTCTAACAATAACTGTTTGACATCTACCAATAAAAGACTATTTGATTAATATCATCTGGTAAATTTTAATCCTATAATAATGCTGGAGAAACGGGCTATTACTGTTAGAATTTGGACTTTTTGTTAGCTCACTGGTGTGTTTTCACAACTGAATTACAATGATAAATTGCAGGAGAATAAGTTTCTCAACTGCAGGATAATTATTTCATAGGGGGTTAAATGACCACTTATATTTAAACTTGTAAAACTTGAAATAAATAAATGATTGATTTTATAGAGTTTTAATTAGTTGCAATAAGGGGGGTACAAAGCAAACCCTATCGATATTGGGATGCTTAGTATTTAAATCATCTCAACTCTCTTTAACCGCTCAAAGTCACTTTTGAGCGATTTTAAATTTAAGTTTATTTATCCACAGCCATCTGCCCAAACCTATTCTTTGATGTCCTTGGCTCCACCGCCTGCCACCCCAGTGTGGGGCAGCAGTGCACCCCCACCTAGCGTTTTCCACCCTGCAGGCAAGCGCGTTCGGATGGGTTCAAACAGCCTGCCCACTGCTTTCAACCATTTTGTCCCCCCACAAGACTTAGCGCTCCACCTGGCGCGCGTCCACCCTTCTCGCCCCCATCCTCTCACCCTCCCTCACTCTGCTATTTGCTATTGCCTCAGAGTGGACTATGGGCATTTGTTCCCATATACTGATAAGGCAATTATTGACCTAGCCACTACAGCCTTTGCGCCAGCTGGCTTTATAGACTTCCACCCTTTTAAGGGCTACTTTGACGTTGGGTTCCAATCTGAGGAGGATGCTAAAGCGGCAGCACAAACTCCTCTAATTTATAAAAAAAACCCCATTCCCACAACCTGTACTCATCTCCCTTCAGACACCACACTAGTGGTATCCTTTGCAAATCTCCCATCCAACCTTCCACCCCAGGTTTTGTATGACCAGTTGGTCGCGGGGCTCATGGCTTATGGCACTCAGCCCAACCTCATCTTTGCCATTCCATCTGGTGCAGAACACCTTGCTGCTCCTCGTGCAACAGCCACCATCATACCACACCACCCTACCATAGCCCAACAAATCCCACCCCGCGCTAATGTGGCTGCAGCGCCTGATCATTTCTTTTGGGCTCAGGTTGATAATGGTAGGCAGATTTGTTCCCTCTGCTTTTGCCTCAACCATGCAAAAAGAGCATGCTCTAAGGCCAAATCTGCTGATGAAGCTTTTGAGCCCCCCTCTGGAGGTTCAGTATGGGGCGCTTTGCTGCCCCCTCCCACCCTCAATCTCATTCAGTGGGCCCACATGGAAAATCAGCCCCACCCAAAACCTCCATCCTCACTCTCCCACCTAAATCTACGCCAGCCAATCAGAGCAATGCTTGGACCAACATTCGCACCCAAGCAGCTGCCCATTTGCCCAATCCTACCCACTCAAATTTAAACGCCACTATTCCAGTGAACCAAAATCCATGGGATCTATTGGCTGAAACTGATGAATCAGGTAATATCCTCATTAGTAAGCATACAGGTCAACCTCTCTGCCATGGCGGTTATGGTCGGGCAGAATTTTTCCTTACTGACTTCAATGAAACCCCTACCCCTCGCCATTTTGCTCCTCTACCCAATACAGCCCCCTTCCAAAGTGACCACCAGCTCACCTTAGCTGCGGTGGCCTCTCCTCATTGCCCAAAACTATGCACCGCGGTGGCCCAATCAGTGGCTCAGCTCCAGCATGGCCTGCCCACCATCTTCTTCCCCCCTGACTTCCCTAAATCTCCCTGCAGTGACATTTCAAAACTATTTGATGATGCTAAAATTGCTGTTATGAATGTCACAACACTTGCTTCATTCAACCCCTCAGCCAAAATCACCTGCCACAGTATCTCCCTTTTCACCCAACTTCCTGAAGCCCGCAAAGAAGCTGAAGTTCTCCTCGCAGCTTTTGTTGAAACACTTTCCCATTATTATCTTGATGCAGAAGTGGAAAACTCCTACTATGCTGACCTCAGTCCCCACTATGCAGATGCCCCAACGCCCTGGCTCTCTGCTCTGATCTGGTACTGTAACCAACACCCCTTGATTGAGGTGGGTCTTTCTGAAAACCAACCCCCTGACCCCTCCTCACCCTCTGCCATGGTGGGTTAAGCAGTTTCTGCTTCCCACCTGGTTAGTAGTTTGTTTTGCCATTTTGAGTGTTGTGATTGGTACTGTCCATCCCCTGGTCAGCGTACCTTGAATAAATCTAGTATTTAAATCATCTCAAATCTTGAAGTAAGTCAGATGAGGAATCCATTATAAGCTAGGTGCATCTGAATTAGTAATATAGGCTGTTGACCTATTGGGTCATTCAACACTCACCTCGCTTCAATGTGAGGGCAGATGGTGAAGTGACAGCTGGGAAGATGAACCTATGAGGCAACAATTTTATCAATTTTACCTAATCATTGGTCATGAAAATATTTTCACCTTTTGGGACCCCTTCCAACCCTATAAAAGGGGTCAGTTTCCATGGTGTTAGTTGTACTAAATGTGCTGTAAGAGGGGGAGGGATCTCAGAATGGCTCCCCAGATTCAGCTGACAATTTGTTGCAATCCAACTGCCTGAACTTGTGTTATTTGCCCAAGTAATAATAGAAGTGTTACCCTGATTCAAAGGGTTCCACTGGGAATCAACCAAGGTCTTTTGGCTGATGTTTTCATTAATTACCTCCAAACCACTCTTATTTATACTTGGACTTATAATTGCCTGACATTGGCAAACATAAGGCTAAGAATCTCTGCATAACTAAGTCATTGAGTATAACTATGTATAAGACATACTATCTCATGAACAAATGAACCAAAAATCTTTATAACTTGGCACAAATACTCTATAAATATTGGGAATAGTGATAGACTATTTTCTAAAAAAATCAATAATTTTAATAAAAGTTATATATATATATAATATAAGAATATACAATTCTTCTGATAATATTATATCATTTTCAGCTGAGTTTTTTGTAGTGTTCATTTAATTCAGTAGTCATAGGTTTTGATAAGTGGTTGTGTTAGTTTTGGTTGTTTTATATTTAACAATTTGTTTTGCTGAGTGGTTAGTGTTTTTAGTTGATAAAAAAGTTTTATTGGTTTTGGCTAAATGGTTAATGATTTAGTTAATTCAATAGGTTTAATGATTTCCAAACTTATTGATGTCCATCTACCAATATAAAAGCTAAAATAGTTGATTTAAATCATCTGGTAAGTTATAAATACTATAGCAAAGCATGGGTATTCCTCTAGTCTACTTAATAAAACTCCAACACTGACTGGCAGATATTTATCACTGGATAAACTTAATTCCAGAATTTTCAAAGCAATAGTTTCAAACTCAAATTTTATTAAAATATATCAGAAGCAATAGTAGTCAATCTACTTAATAAAACTCTAACATTGACTGACTGACTGACAATGCACAGCCTAAACTGGTAGGTCTAGAAGCATGAAATTTTGCACAGGAGTTGCTTACATAACGTAGGTGAGCGCTGTTAGATTTTGATGGTTGACTCAAAAATAAACCCTTTGAGAAAACTATCAATGCTGATAGGTTACTTCCATTGATGGATCCTTTGATCCTCCTGATTCATCTGTATAATTTGATAAATCAGATTCACCTCATAACTGCTCTAATTGTATCTGAGGTGCCCAATTATCATAGCTAATAATAGCTATGATATTATTATAATATGGCTGATTATGGGGTACACTTGGGTGCGAAGTGGTCCCACGGCATTAACTAAATTGTACCTCCTAAATTAGTGCATTAATCTTAATGCACTAAGGTGGAAGTTGGGTTCAATTAATAAAATCGATAATTAAGCACTTAAACATAGATGTCCCGATTATGGGCATACTTAGTGCTATTGAGAGGCCTGCCAACATCCCAAATTGGGGTGCATCATCTTTTATGATCATATATTTTTATTCCCCATTTATTGTTAGATATCAAGTTATGATGTAGCTCTAATCAGGAAGATTTTGATGTTGAGTTCAAAACCCAGTCATCCTGATTATGAGAGTAAAATTGCCTCCAATTGGGCTGAAACGATTGTTATTTTTAGTCAATTCATGGGCCGAATTGACTTGGGGATTTTTTATAATTATTGCCATGACCAGCAGAGGATTGGCATAATATGAATGAACTCATCTAATAGATGAGTTCAGCCAGGAGATGCCCAAGAGGTATATAATACCGGCGCCTGGCTGATTAATAAAACATCAATTAATCATCATTTACTAGTTTATTGATCATTAATAACTACTGTCACTTAGTTTATTAATTATTATCCATCTGTCATCTATCAGATATTTGTATCTGTTGCCGTTACATCTATAGTAGATAGTTGTGTATGTTTATTCTTCCCAAAGAGAAGTATATAGTTGCCTGCCAGAGAAGTAGTCCCAATTATAGAGGAATAATTTCCTGATTTTGTACAAAGACAGAAGGTCTTGTATTTATTGGTGCCAGTAGACTTAAGAATGGTGAGCATACCGGAGTTACTTAGCTATTATCGAGGATTATTAGAGAATCTACTTCCCGATTATGAGCAGGAGTTTCATTTGAAAAGTGAGTTTATATCCTCAATTTCACTGTTAAGTTATTTTAGCTTGCACCATCAGCTGAAAACTTAACAAGCGCTAAGAGAGTATTTTTAAAAATTCATCCCCTAAGGGGTTAAATAGGGGATGAGAGTTTGTATGGAACTTTATCATTTTGGAAGTAAGAAATATGGAAATTGGTGTTTAGGCTTCTGTTAATAAATAGAAGTCAGTTGTATCAGCGTTTTCAGAAATTTATCCCCTAGGGGGGTAAAGATACAAAAGTTTGTATGGGAAGTGTATCATTTTTGAAGTTAAAAATGTAGAATTTGGTATTTAGGTTTCTGAAGAACTTCAAAAGTAAGTACCTAATATAAAAAATAAGTTTTGACTGATTTAAAGGTTGATTTATCAAAAAGGAAATATCATAAATCAATCTGAAAATAAAAGTATGAAACATACTTAGAAACTGATGAGGAAGAAATATATTCAGAGATATTTATGATGAAACATATGTAATGCAATAAAATATTGAAAGTATTAACTTTAAATAAATATTCTCATTTCAAAAATTAGATGTGCTTTTTTATAAATCAGCCCTCTAAAAACTGAAATTAACCCTTTCGGTCATTTTCAAAAAAATCATCCGTTTTTTTGGCCTTAAATTTGGCACGAATTTCTTAGCCGGCGTTCACTCTTTTTGTAATCATTTTGGTCATTGTCTGTAACATAAATATCTGGTAGCTTTGGTCTTTGTTCGTAACAAATTTTGGTAAATTTGGTCCTTGTCCTTAACACGAATATTCGACAAATTTTGAAATAGATCTATATAAATCTTATTTTAATTGGATGCATATATACATTTTTAGATTTACATGCCCCTCGATTTTTGGACGCATATATGCATTTTTAGATTTATATCACCCCCTTTTTTGGACGCATATATGCGTCGAATGATTGAAAGGGTTAAGTAATTTATTTTAAAAAACTGTTTGCTTAAACAAGGAATCTGTCACGGTCGGAAATGTCCCAGTTTCCGATCGCCATCTTGCCTTAGATTCGACGCGATCGACGCCGAATGTCCAATTTGAGCTGGACTCTCGAGGTAAGTGTTAGCGCCTCATACAACTAACCCACTAAACCTCGGAATTAGGGAAATTCGAAGCGAGACAAAGACGAAATAAGTAAGCGAGGTTGCAAACCCCAGAATTAACCTTATTTTATAATTGAATAAAGAGTCGCGGACTATCAGGATCCAGATAATCTGGAGCCGCGAACATAACAAGGGAAAAGACAGAGTAATCGGAGGGAGGAGGACCCCGAAAACCCAAGTTTTTGTTAACGCGATAAAAACTTGTGTCGCGGAACACCAGGTAAGACAAGGTAAGGGCGGTCCTGAGGCCACCAGAGAGAACCCACACGAGAGTGGGAACCGAGAGAGAATTCCAAACGAAGTTCGGAATTGCGCGGGCTCGATCTTTAAGGTCGCCCTTCCAGGACCTTGCCCAAACCCGACCAAACTAAAATCTTTTTAAACGAATCGGCTCGGGGTTCGGAAAATCCGAACCCGAGCCGAAATGCAACGATCGGTCGAAACCGACCGTTACAGAATCGAACTGGCCTTTAGACAACAAATACATTACCCTGCCTTTTATGGCACTAATGGATTTACACAATAATGAAGATCAAATACTTTTGAGAAATATTATGCATTTAATTAGAGAAAATTCACATTTCATGGTTTTCAGACTAATATCATATAGGACTTTTATTTATTGTTTACTATAAATAATAAATTACTGGCCAGATACTGGACCCATCCTTACAAAATTGAAATGGGACCTAAGTGTGAGAATTCTCTTTCATTTTTAAAATTCATCCAATTTGTCCAGTATTTTCAGAGTTATGCGCGAACAAACATAGAAAAAATCATACATGCATATATATAGGCCAAATTGAGAACCTACTCCTTTTTCCGAAGTCAGTTAAAAACAATTGATCAGATTCATGTGGTAAATTACAAACGCAGCAAAGCTGGGTTACTTGGGTCATTATAGATAAAATATGCTTTAAAGCAGAAGATAAACATTGTATATAGTATATAATATCTATACATCATGATACTCTTTAAGCTTCTTGGCGCAGTTGGCAACGCGTCAGTCTCATAATCTTAAGGTCACCAGTTCAACCTGGCAAAAAGCAATGAATTACATTATAACAACCTCATTTTTATAGCTTTTTATTTTAATAATATTCTTTATCCAAATGCTTATATGTCAATAATTGGGTTATTTTATATGAATTTACTTGTTTGTTTGAGTTATTCTGGCCATGGGATAGACATCCCCCCAAAAGATAAATTAATCTGAAATGCCCATATGTGCAAATTGGCATAGAGTCTAAACAAAAATAATAGAACCCAAATAGGTAGCAACAGTAAACTACTAGCCAGCCATAGTGGAGGGGGAGTGAGAACATGGGGCGCTTCTTTGGCATCATCATCTTCATGAAGCAAGATATGGGCCAAGGCAGAAAGTAATGATGTGGGGGCATCTATCATATAACATTTCAAATCTCCCATAAGATGACCAGGATAAAGACCATGTGCCTTGCCATAGACACCAAAATAGTTGGCAAGGTTGTGTTCATCTTGTATATTGGTGTCAGGGAGCTTATAAAAGGTGGAAATATTGGTATATGTAGTTTTAGCTTTATGGTTTTTTTGCCACTGCCATGACATTCAGGATGAAGTTGTTGGCCAGTTTGTGCAAATTGAAGGAGGGCCCACTTACCTACAGTGGTAAGGGTATCTGTAACAGTAAGAAAGAGGAGACCCACCACAAGCAATGAAAATGACTTAGCTACAGTTTTATGAAGAGGACAGCAGTTGGGTGAGGCAACCATATCATTAGCAAGCTGATGGTTAGATTAAAATAGCTAGCATTTGTTTGGGGTGAAAAAAGCAAGAAGGGAATTTACCTTAGAAATCTTGATTCAAAAACCATTTATGGTAAGATTGGTCAGTTCAATGGGATCCCCAGATCCCAAAATCTCAGCCAATAAGGACCATATGGTTTTATTAAATAAACTGGGGTATTTACATATGTGAGATTTGGTGGGTAAATGGGAGGAGAGTGGGAGTGAATAGTGTTGGAATTCAGGTTTCACTAAGCTTGATAGTGCTGTTTCCATCTGAATTTCAACAATTTTATGCAGGAGAATTGATACTCTCAACTACTAATAACCATTGTAAGGGTCATTTTATTACTTAAATTTAAAATATAACCCTTTTAAAAATACTGCAAGTTTGGGTTTTTCTGTCCATTACAATAATTGTAATGGACAGAAAAACCCCATTTCTGACTGCTGTATAATCAAACAATTCTTCAGTGCACTGACAGTCAACCAAAGAAGCCTAACCAAGTAGGGAGAGTTTTGGGGCACTGACAGCGCCAAACATTCACCTACTATTGGTTGGTTATGCCAAATCCTCTGGGGGGGATTGGTCCAAAACCAACCTAAACAAAAAACTCCTCAACGAGGGAAAAGACCAACAGGTAAGTGAGGTATGCAAACCCCAAAACAACCTTTATTTTATTCTGGATAATAAAATGACCTGCCAACCAGAGCTCATCTGGGGAGCAACCAATAATGCTCCCTAGGAAAGGGACATGCTAGGGTGAAAATTCTGAAGTGAACTTTAATAATGGCAGGCACGCCTTATAAAGGCAGCACTTTGGGGGCCTCACCCAAGTTATTGATTATGCTCTCACAAGCCTAATCTACAATTGGGTGAGGCACAACCCAGCGCCTAAAACAATCGAACCATTGATCTTTTTTTTAAATGAATCAGCTCAGTTTTGGAAAATCTGAATTTGAGCCAATATGCAACAATTGAGTCAAACTTGACCATTACACTAATGGTGGTGAGGAGATAAGAAGCAAATCATCATAATATTAAACATCTTAGTATTTAAATCATATCAAGGCTCAAAGTGAGTCAGACAAGAAAGTTATTATAAGCTGGGCATATCTAAATTAGGATATATGGGCTTTTGACCTATTCGATCTCTTGAGACTTGCCTTACTTCATTGTGAGGGCAGATGATGAGTCAATAGCTGGGAAGATGAACCTATTGGGCAGGGATTTAATATGTTTAGACCAATAAGTAGGCAAAAATATTTTCACCTGGTTGGACCCCCCTCCAGGGCTATAAAAAGGGACAGTTTCTGTAGTGAATTTTGAATTAAATTAGATATAGGATGTGGAGGGTCCTCCAAATGGCTCCCCTGATTCTGCCAACAATTCAGCATAGCCCTGCTACTAACTGTAGGCCTATTTGTCTGAGGAGTGGGTGAAATCATAATGCTCAAATTGAGGGGTTCCACTGAGAATTGTCCAGGGTCTTTTGGATGACATTACCCTCATCAACCTCTAAAACACCCTTCAAACAGTATTGGAATTGTAATTGTCTCACAAATGGGATTCCAAGACAGAGGCTGATTGGATAGAGAGTGAACAAATAGATGAGGCTGGTCAGGGATGTAGATGAAGGATTTTTAGGCTAAAGACCCAATAACTGAACATGAGATGGGAAAGGGGCAGCATGATACCCCAGGTTTATTCTACCAGTAGGGTTTCAGCATAAGAATCAGTTTTACAAGTAGGTGCAGTAAAATGCTAACAGTATACATTGGAATGATTCAAAAGGAAAAACAATGAGGGAAAAATTTGCATTTATCATCATGTTTTCCCAGAAGAAATTGATTTAGTGAAGAGGCCAAATGGGACTGCAGGGTATCTGCAGGGCAATATCTGCATTTAATGAGGTTTGGTTACAGTAGTTTGGGGAACTGCAAGGCGCTCA
>JAKSZP010018087.1:0-15120 GCA_022478985.1 Massospora cicadina
TTTACATCTTCAGAAACATTCCTAAATGGCTGAGTGCTCGTTGTCACCTTCTCATGGGCTGATGTTGCACACAATTATCAACATCTACGCCCCAAATGGTGCACGAGAGCGTCAGGAATTTTTCTCATCAGTCAAATCCCTCCTGCTACCCCCAGACCCTTTTGTAGTCAGCAACATAAACTGTTGGCTAACCTCACCAACGGACCGGTGGCCGCCCTCCTCCCACGCCCCCAGGGCCACATTGAACTTCTCGTTCTAAAGGCCACCCTTGGGTTAATGGATGCGCTGCCACGGCAAGCCCCGCTGATCAAGAACATGATGCGCCCCCATATCCACAATGGCCAATTAAGGTCCATGTCCCGCATCAACCTTATCCTTACACCGGCAAAATTCCAACCCCACATATCCCACTTTAAAACAACAAAAATGGAATTCTCTGACCATTGAATGGTCTTGATAACCTACCACCTACCTGTCACAGCTGCTAAGGCCCCACATTGGTGCAAAATCTGCCCCTCTGAGCTCATGTTGCCAGGATTTTTCATGTGGGTGGAATCAGCAACTTTGGCAAAAAAGTTTGTTGCACCGTTTTGCATGTACCCCATTTCCACATGGGCAACTTTCAAAGATGATACCATCTGCCACTCTCGCCACCTCTCCTCCTGACGCTCACGAGCTACATTGGCTGTCATCTCGCGCGCTCTGGCAGAGTTGGCACACCTGGAGTCCAATATCCTAGCTACAGGATACAGCTCTGCATGGGGCCGGAAGTGGGTGGAGGCAGCCGCCCAACTCAACGCGTTTGAAAGGCAACACAAACATCAGGTTTGTGTTCAGTACAGGGCCAAACGCATCACAAAAGGCGACAAGTGCACCGCACATTTTTTTTAAAAAAAATTTGCACCACACCAGAGAGTGGCCTGCACACAGGTGCAAAGATCGGATGATTCCATTGCGGATACACCAGCTGAAGTGGCAATTGAACACAAAAGTATTACTCTGAGTTGTACCAATATGATCCAATTCAGCTGGCCAAAGTGGCAGAATTTCTCGACTGAGACCACATCTGCACCATTTTCTGAAACCCGGAAATAATGAATTTGATTAATCTGAACAAATTATGGACAGCCATTCATGGTGCACCAAACCGAAAATGCCCAGGCCCAGATGGCATTCCATATGAATTCTACAAAAAGTACTTCAAATATATATCACCACTACTGCTGGCCTCACTTAACCAGAGCCTTTTGGAAATGCGCCTCCTGCCAGGAGGACAAGAGGCCTTCACCGTCACACTATTCAAGAAAGGGGACAATCTAGACTTAGCCAACTGGCGCCCCATTTCTTTAACTAACACAGACACTAAAATTTTAACAAAAATCCTGGCTAACCGTTTAGAGATTGTAGCATCTGCCACCATCTCCCCAGAACAATTTGGTTTTATACCCAGAAGGTCGATTTGGGACAACGTGCACTCTGTGGCCAACGCATGCCAGTCCACAGCCTCTGGGGCACTTGCATTCTTGGACCAACATAAGGCCTATGATAGAGTAAACTGGGAATACCTCAGGGCCTGCCTCCATCAATTCCGCTTCCCTCCTCGCTTCATCAGCTGGGTGATGTTGCTCACAGAATCTGCAACAATGGCAGTACGTGGCCCTGACTTCCTAACGGAAGTAGTCCGTCCTCAAAGGGGCTTGCGACATGGAGACCCCCTTAGCCCACTCTTATACAACTTCAGCCTTGACCCACTACTTTGAGATGCGAATGCCCAACTCACCAGGGTCCATGTGCCAGGCCAAGCCCCAGTCAAGATGATGGCGTTTGCAGATGACTGTGTGGTTGGGGTGTCTAAAGATGCACGCGCGCTTGAAGCCCTCATCCAGGAGTATTCCCAGGTAAGTAATGTTGCACTAAATGCCTACAAAACCGAAATCATCCTCCTTGGTCGGTATCATAACTGCTGGGCCCCTGCAACCAGCGCTCAGCCCGGCCCATCTGCTTGCACATGCGCTCGCCCTCCCATCTCACCCCACACCGCCCCACTGGTGCTCCCCTTTGTGCCACGCCCTACCATAGGGCCAGTCCGCCATCTGGGCGTGTGGGTGGAGGCAGGCGGATACGCATCAGCAGTAATGGAGAGTCATATTCTAGACAACGTGACGAAGCGCATCGCCTCCCTCAGAGCCCACCCTACTTCCCTTACTGACAGGGTCGTTTTGGCCAACTCTATGCTCCTCTCCAAAGTTTGGTTTGGAGCCCACGCCATCCCCTTCTCCCCAATCTTCTTCAAATCCTTGCATGCCCTGCTGCAAGGATGGCTATGGTCAGGTCGCCCTTCACCAGTATGGTTAGAGGTCATGTTTGGCCCTCATCAGCATGGTGGCATGGGCCTGCTTGACTTCAGAGCCCATGCGGCCAAGATCTTGGGTACCTGGATTTTGGCCGTCACCGCCTCTACGCTCCCCTCCCAACACTGGTCCCATGCAGCCCGCTCCAACTTCTCCCGCGCCTTGGGCCTCAACAATCCATCGAGCCCCCACTCCTTGATGAACTACCTGGCTTCACACCCATCGGCCACAGGTCCTCACGGTACTAAAACCCACTACAAACGAATCCTCCTCTCTATGCGTAGCACTGAGTGGAGAATTCGTATTAGTAAACATACAACCTGAAGAGGCCACCCCTCACCCCAGTTCACACAAGAGGTACAGAGGCTACCCATCCATGATGGCGTGATCCCCACACGGCCCCATGTCCTATTCAGGGTGGACTACCTGGGCATGATGGACATCCCTTACTCCATTGAGACCCAAAAAACCATCTGGAAATACACACACCATCCTCCGTTGCAGCCTCAAATCCGTTCCCATGTGTGGCGCTGTCTGAGGCGGGTGTACCATACAGCTGAGCGCTCTAACGCTTTACACTCATCCTGCGTCATGTGTGGCCAGTATGGAACGCTGTTCCACCGCCTGGAGATGTTCTACCTCAGAAGCGATATGGCGCGAAGTTCAACGTCTGCTTGTCCAGGATCAGGCACATCCCTTCAGTCTGTCAAGAGATATGTTTGCTTTATCAATGGCCTCCCCCCTTCCAACCTCCCTCCGTGCTCTGGAGATTGCAATCGCCATGTGGACCATCCACACGATTGTCTTGGATGCCATCGCAGGCTCCACCCCCACCCTCCCAGAAGCTGTCTACAGATTCTGGTCACATTTGGTGGACCACTTTCAAGCGTGGATGTTTAGGTACCTCCCACCGCGTCGCTGTCAGCTGGTCTCCTCCTGGTTCCCAGTTTGGTTCATTTACTCAGACCCCTTTCTCCACACGTGTTCAATTGTGGTTACAGCCCATTTACACGTTCCCCCCTCCTCCCCATAGTGGCGTTCCCGCTGGCAACAGGAGATAGCATCGCTTCTCTGGGGTGCCCTCCATGTTACTAAGTTTTGTCTCTTTCAGGTTGACATTCGGAAGTGTCCGTTCCCTGGTTGTACTCCTCACAACAAATTTAAATTTAAATTTAAAATATTATTAAATTCAAAATCGTTATTGTGGACTAATAAATGTCTGACATTCCCCCTTCTCAGCCTATTTGAACCCACAACATTCATATCTTGTAGCTGAGAAGGCAAATGTCTGACATCATCCCCATCAAGAATGTTGGGGAGAGAATAGGGCCGTAGGAACCAGCCATGGACTCAATTAATAGTAACTCCAGTAGCAAAGTATTTGATGGAGTACTCCTCTCCTCAATTGTAAGTGACTACAATTGGGACTTCCCAAATGGACCCAAGTTCTCCCTTATAGGAGTGATACAATTATGATAGTAAAGAAACAAATCAGATATTTGGAAGGAAGGAAGAGGGGTCTGGAGCTCATGAACGGCTTGACCCTCTTTTGTGACTGTCTTTGATAAGTTGGTTATTGCTTCTGATTGCAATTGTATGATATGCTGGGCTATGTTCTTCATAGCTTGCTCAGGATCAGTCTTATTAGTGGAGAATTCCTTTGCAAGTAAATCTGAAACCCCAGGTTCTTTACATACAATACTATCAGATTCTGGTGGGTGACTTGAAAATAAACCTTTGACAACCATCAGATCAGGCTGATTATCCTTTCAACGCTTGAGCTAACGCCTATTGCAATTATATAATTTGGGCCAATTATCTCAATGACAATTTGATTAAGTATTTTATCAGGCGCTCAGCCCAAAGATGCTCACATATTATGGCTGACATGATGCATCAAATTTTTGCAATTGGTCCTAATTATCAAAACACAAAAACTAAACCATATACAAAATAATTCTGGGTCAACCCAAAGTTAACATCTGAAAATCTGGTTGACTTCAGACAAACGAAAAATGTAGTCAATTTCCCGCTTTAAGGGCGGGTTTTGTATGTCAATCCGCGGAATCAGCATGATAGCACTTGCATGGACTTCCCTAAAGGGGTTACCTATGCTATTGAGGAAGAGGCCTGCTGACGTCCCGATTAGGGGCCCATCATTTACTTAAATTTAGGCCAAAATTTCACAGAAGGTGTTTTGTCAGCAGTATGACGAAACTGAAATCCTGAAGATCTTAGGACAATTCTGCATGCTTTTATCACAATTTTGTACCTGAAATCCTCCCAATTTTGAGAGTATTTTGCCACAATGAACATAAGAAAAGGTTTCAGCTATAGATCGAGCTGAGTGGCAAAATAGCTATTAAAATTTTGTGCTGGAATGTGGCCAGGAGATGCCCTAGAGGTATAAATACCGGCACCTGGCCTAATGACCATTATCAGATAAATAGCTTATAATAAAGTCATATTTATTTCATCACTTTCCTAATTTTCTCATTGAATCCTTTCTTTGGAGAAAGTGTCGACAAACTGGAAGGATATAATTCCAAGTTTGATATGAAGCCTGCCTTGGAAGAAGTTCCAGAAACTGAAGTGAAAATTACGCCTGAAATTGGCTAGAAGAGTCGAGGCAAATTTAATAAGCCTAGTGAGTTGTTAAATGGTCCAAATCCCATAAACTATAGGCGCTATAGAGGATCAACTATTGGAACTTTGGCCTGAATAGATGTACAGGATAACAATTTCCAAGCAAGCGATCATTGGATTTTGACAACGGGTGCTCACTCAAAACTGGTGACACTCTCAGATATGGATTCTAGTAACCAATTCCTGGCATATTTGGACATCTGAAACACCAACATCAAGATGGAAACTAAAGTCAAGGCCATTTCAGATTAATTTCCCAGTCAACAAGGCTCCGCAACTGGTACCTCCTACACCCATATTTTTGTCAATATAGGGAAAGCTCATACAGCAAAACCAGCTGCCCCAAATAGGGGTGAGGATGATGCCTTGAACATCAAGGAATTTTCAAAATTTGGACAGTTGTGTCGATATTGCAGGCCAGAAATACTGAAATTACTCAGGAAATCTGGGAATTCAGAATGTAATTATCAACAGCAAATTCTTGAGTAAATAGTATGGGCAAAGACATTAAAAGCATAGCATCTAATCAAGCTTTATTTGAAGAAAAGCCTGACAGCCTCAAAAAACAAAGCAGCTGATGCTCACCCAGCTTTGACAAAAGAAAAGTAGGAAAAAGCTCTGTCCATTCAGCCAAAAAACACTTTATAAAAAACTAAGGGCTGAATTCAGGCATCAGAATTCCATAGTTCAAAGCAATATTATAGGACTGAATCATTAGAAATTGACACCAATGCAGAAACTCATATCTTGAACATCTGTTCTATGCCTAGAGTACTGGCAGCTATCCTGAATCCAGACACCTCCCAATGGGAAAGAGGTCCAATTATGAGTGATGATACATCTAGACGCTCAAGAAGAAGTACAACCCCTGTGGCTGAAACAGGGCGAGATGACTTAAAACCATTGAATTTACCAAAGTTCTTTAAGGATGGAAACGTTCACTCTTTCCTCAAGTTATTTGAAAAAGCAATGAGAGGAGCATCAGACCATGCTAAAGGATTGGCACTGATTAATTTACTCGATGCCCATAGCTGTGACCTCGTTATGCCATATTTTGGTGACGATTGGTCCTATATGGATGCCAAAATTGCAATAACCAAACAATTTAGAGGGCCTGAGAAGCTAGAAACCCGAAAAAGAGAGCTTCTTAATATTGAATTCAAACAGAATGAGACTATTAGGGACTTTGCGGATAGATTATTCCATGAGGCACAAGTTCTGCGTGGGTGAAATGCAATAGATAAGTTTGACACCAAGATTGCATTAGAGCATGCAATTATGCCCTTCCATGAACTGCAAAATGTCATGTTGCCTGAATTCAATGGAATCATGGAAATCCAAGAGCTTACCAATTACTTAAGAAGCTGTTCCCATAATTTCAACACACCTAATCGGGCCAAAGATCGGCAAAAATCCCGATTTTCAGGCCCAAAAAACAACATTATGACCAGGGAAAAAATTTCTAAAATATGAACCAAAAATTTAAGCAAAAACAGCCAACAGGGCCAATTACATGCTACAAATGTGGTCAAATAGGGCACTTTGGTAGCCAATGCTACAGACGGTCCAACAAAAATCCTGGGGTCAACTTTGCAGTAGAAATTAACAGCGACAGTGAGGCGGGAAAAGAGCAGGTGGATTAGAGGCAGAATGCTCTAACTCCACCAATTTTCAAACCATTCCACCTGACCCTGATAAGCTCTTTAGGGCCAAAGATGTTGCTGAAAATAACCTCAACCATATTGGGGCTAATAATGTCATAATGGTCACTACTTAAGCCACCGCAAAAGCAACTAAACCCCCAAAAATAACCAAAGAAGCCCGAGCAGAGGTATCAAAACCTTACATAAAGCAACTTATTGATCAGGGTTTGGATCTACAGCCCAGATGTTCAATTAAATTACTTAAGCTTAACAACGTTCAAGTAGCTATTCCTATGAAGACCTTAGCAGATAGCTTCCCAGATATTTGCTCAAGCCTGAAAGCACACCTGGAATCAGGCAATAGCCACAGCATTCATGCAATAAATACCTCTGAAAACTACTCTGAATGTACTTATGTGGACATAGCGGTAAACAAGGTGCAAGTTTAAGCCATTGTTGATAGTGGTGCTCCTATCAATATAGTCAGCACAAAATTGGTTAAAAAACTGAAATTGTGCCCTATGTTGTACACTGTCAGGAATATGGAACCGCTGGAGCACATACAACCAAATCGCTGGGCGCCTACAGCACCCTACCACTCCAATTTGGATACATTGTAGTAACAGCACCTGCTATAGTATTGCCAAATACAAACTATGATAATCCTAATTGGGACGGATTTCCTAAGAAGATATGGAGTTGTTACCAATCATAAGGATGCTACTCTCACCATTCTTGGCCAGACTATTCCACATTACTATAACCATGATAAGGCAGTTGAGAAAAAGAAACCCAGCCTATTCATAAATCTGGCCTACAAAGATGGAGTTGTCCCAATTGAGTATTCCAAAGCTTGGTCAAAGATAAAACCACTTCCCACTCAGATTGATGAGTCAAATGGCACTCCACTTTGATCAAATCAGACCATCACTATACCATCCAGAGAACAAGTAATCGTCCTGATAGGATTACTATAAATATCCTGGAAGGACTTTATGGTGAAGTATATCAACCATGGTCAAAATCTGATTTGAACCAAACATTGCCCCTGGTATTATCATTCTGGGCCATGGAGAAATACATATCTTGTGTGAAAACCTGCAAAATTGGCCCATTTCCATCAGGCAACATCAAATAATTGCTTTTCTGCATCTGTTCCCTACCACAGAAAGAATTTATTCCATGAGTTCAGAACTTTTGTCAAATTAGGGCTCCCTGATAAGGACCAACTCAGCATAAATAATGTTGTCCCTATGGATGATTTAAGCAACCTGACCAACTCTGAGAAAGGCTAATATCAGGCGTTATTCTCTAATATTGGGAAATATTCGCACAAGACAATTTCAACCTGGGTTGTGCTAATGGTGTCACCCACAAATTTGATACTGGAGATCATAAACCTATTAAATTACACCCAATTAGACGCTCAAAATTTCCAGAAGAAGCAGTATCCAAGGGGATTAAGGAACATGTTGATTGCGGCATGCTAGTTCCTTCAAAAAGTCCATGGACAGCACCAATTTTTAATAGTGAAAAAGAAGGATGGAAACAACTGAATAGTCATTGACTATCAGAATTTAATCAACACACAAAGAAGGACTCATACCCACTGCCACTAATTAATGATGCCTTGGATAGGCTAGGGGGCGTGAAGTTCTTCTCAGCAATGGATCTTATCAGCGGATTTTGGCAAATAGATCTTCCCAAAGAGGAGCGCAAAAAATGTGCAAACATAACCCGAGAGGGCCTATTCCAGCTGATGAGAATGCCTCAAGGGCTCTACAACATCCCGGCTACATTCCAACAGGCAATGGACACAATACTTGGAGATTTAAAGTTGTCATGTGTACTAGTGTACCTTGACGATATCAACGTCTTCATCCACACTTTTGACGACCACTTGGAACACTTAGAGGAGGTTTTCAAAAAGCTAGCTGCTGCAAATTTAAAAATCAAGCCCTGAAAATGTCAGTTTTTTAGAGACCAACTGGAATAACTCAGATTTGTGATAGACAAAGTGTGTCTTCGGCCCCAACCCTCTAAGTTGGATGCCATTTTCAAAATGAAATGGTCCAAATCCAAGAGCAATATTCAAGTATTCCTAGGCATGATTGGGTACTATCGCTAATTTATTGCTGACTTCACACAACTTGGAGAGCCGCTCTACTATTTGCTTAATGATAAGGTCCCAATAACTGGACTCCAGCTTGCCAGGATGCGTTTGACCAACTCCAATCGGCCCTATTAAGCGCACCTGTTCTTCAATACCTGGACTTTGATTGTGAATTTATTGTCAATACTGACGCATCCTAAACATCAGTGGGGGCTGTGTTATCCCAAGTTGGAGAAGATTGTGAAGAACATCCAGTTGCCTTCACTAGTTAGACCTTAAACGTTCACAAAAGGAAATACACAGTGACAGAATGAGAATGCTTAGCTGTCATATATGCTTGCAAGCAATTCTGAGTCTATCTTCATGGTACTCATTTCAAAGTTGTTACTAATCATGCTTCCCTAAAAAGTGGTTGAATAACTTAAGAGAGCCTGAGGGCCGATTAGCCCGCTGGGCATTAAAGTTTCAAGTCTATGACTACATCATCAAGCATTTAGCAGGTGCAAAACACCAAAATGCTGACTGTCTATACTGACTACCCACCATTGCAACACTTAGTCAGGCCACCGATGAGTTGTTTATGAAAATGATCACCAGGGAGTACCAGGATGAGCCCAAATCTGTCCAAAAAATACTATTGGATTTACAAAAAATACAATTATTAAAACTGGGATGCTTTTATAAGATTGTCGAGGACAAAAATCTTATTTTTCCAAGACCATCAGCCCAAAAAGACCTAATAATGGCAGCGCATAAGGTCATAGGGCATGGCAGATTCAAGAAGACAAAAGAGCTTCTGAAGCAGTTCTACTACTGGTAGTCAATGCATTTTGACATCCAAGAAACGCTAGAATGCTGTGCAGAGTGCCAAGGAGAAAAACAAAACTGACAAAAGCACATATTACCAGCTTGTTTGGCCCAACTTTTCCTGGCACACTGTATCTATTGACGTTGTTGGCTCACTTCCAACAAGCAATATGAAGGCCAAGTACATTATTGTAGCCATCGATCACTTTATCAAATGGGTTAAGGATAAGGCCATTTGGGAAGCTGGAGCGGCAACCACTACCAAGTTTGTACTTGAAAACATCATCCACAAACATGGATGCCCTCAGATTATTCTGAACAATAATGGAACCAACTTTACTGCCAATGTCTTTGCCAATCTCAACCAACTAATGGGAGTACATGGTGTGCTTTCCACTCCCTATTGTCCTGAAACTAATGGGACTGTTGAGTGTGCAAATGGGATGTTGGTGAACATTATCCAGAAATTAACCTTGGCAAAACCATTCAAATGGAGTACATATCTAAGTTCAGCAGTCTTCGCCTACAATATCTCCTACCATTCATCAACCAGGATGTCTCCATTTCAAGTATTAAATGGTAGTCACCCAGCCCTACCAACGCTGCTATATTTAGCCCTAGAGGATCCTGGCAAAAACACATACCCTTAGTACGTTGAGAAGCTTGAGGATACCTTATTAAACTACAAGCTCAAGCCTTTAACAACGGTTTCACCAAGAAAAAGGCCTGACATCAAAAAGACTTATAGAATCGCTACCCACTGGCTGAATTCAAAGTTAATGACTAAGTTCTATTTTTAATATCCACAGATTGGGCCAAATGCAAAAGTTAGATCACATCTGGGTGGGCTATTCAAAGTGATCGAGAAAACATCTAAGTTCATATACACCATCAAGGATATTAAGACCAGCCTTATATACAACCAAGTCCATGCAAAATTCCTAAGAAGGTTTAACAAGCGGGATGATTAAGAAAAGAAAAAGTTGAAAAAACACAAAAACAATAAAATACAAAAACAAAACCAAAAAAAAGCAAAAAAATACTTATATAATAGTTTTATTCTAATTAATATTTTAATTCACACTAGAGGTTGGGGAGGGGATACAACTTCAAGCTCAACGGAAATTTGGACCATCATTCTTCAGACTCAACAGCTGGTCCAGCCAAAGTTATCAAATAGAAACCAACTCTATTCTCGCTGGGTGTTTGGGCTGATAAGAAAAGACCAACATAGGCTAATTGGAACTTCAGGGCTTATGTTCGAGTCAAGAGGGGGATATTTCAGATTCTAGTAGTTGACTCAAAAATAAACCTTCTACAAACCAGTAGATCAGGCTGATTCTCCTTTCAACGCTTGAGCTAACGCCTATTGCAATCATACAATTCAGGCTGATTATCTCAATGACAATTTGATTGAGTTATTTATCAGGCGCTCAGCCCAAAGATGCTCACATATTATGGCCAACACAATGCATCAAATTTCAGCAATTGGTCCTGATTATCAAAAAACAATCAACTCAATTGTATACAAAATAATTTGGGGATGGCCTGAAGTTAACGTTTGAAAATCTCGTGGACTTCAAACAAATGAAAAACATAATCAATTTTTTATCTTAAGGGCAAAATTTGTATGTCAATCCGTGTAATCAGCATGATAGCACTTGCATGGACTGCCCTATAGGGGATACCTATGCTATTGAGGAAGAGGCCTGCTGACGTCCCGATTAGGGGTGCATCATTTACTTCAATTTAGGCCAAAATTTCACAGAAGGTGTATTTTGTCAGCAGTATGACGATACTGAAATCCTGAAGATCTTAGGACAATTCTGCATGCTTTTATCACAATTTTGTACCTGAAATCCTCCCAATTTTGAGAGTATTTTGCCACAATGAACATAAGAAAAGGTTTCAGCTATAGATCAAGCTGAGTGGCAAAATAGCTATTAAAATTTTGTGCTGGAATGTGGCCAGGAGATGCCCTAGAGGTATAAATACTGGCACCTGGCCTAATGACCATTATCTAATAAATAGCTTATAATAAAGTTATATTTATTTCATCACTTTCCTAATTTTCTCATTGAATCCTTTCTTTGGAGAAAGTGTTGACAAACTGGAAAGATTAAATTCTAAGTTTGTAATGAAGCCTTCCTTGGAAGAAGTTCCAGAAACCAAAGTGAAAATTACACCTGAAATTAGCCAGAAGAGTCAAGTGTTAGATTTTGATGGTTGACTTGAAAATAAACCTTTTGAGAAAACCATCAATGCTGATAGATTACTCCCATTGATGGATCCTTTGATCCTTCCCAATTTATCTGCATAACCTTTTAAATTAGATTCACCTCATAACAGCTCTAATTGCATCTGAGATACCCAATTATCATAGCTATTAATAGCTATGATATAATCATATTATGGCCAATTATGGGTCCACTTGGGTGCAAGGTGGTCTCACGGCATTAACTAAATTGCACCTCCTAAATTAGTGCACTAATCTAATGCACTAAGGCGGAAGTTGGGTTCAATTAGTGAGATCAATTTACTAAGCACTTAAACATAGACATCCCAATTATGGGCGTACTTAGTGCTATTGAGAGGCCTGCTGACGTCCCAATTAGAGGTGCGTCATCTTTTATGTTTATATATATATTATTCCCCATTTTTTGTTAGACGTCAAGTTATGATGTAGCTCTAATCAGGAAGATTTTGATGTTGACTTAGCAACTCAAAATCGTCCCAATTATGAGATTAAAATTGCCTTAAATCAGGCTGAAACAATTGTTATTTTTAGTCAATTCATGGGCTGAATTGACTTGGGGATTTTCATAATTGTTGCCATGACCAGCAGAGGTTTGGCATGATATGAATGAAATCATCTAATAGATGAGTTTGGCCAGGAGATGCCCGAGAGGTATATAATACCAGCGCCTGGCCAATTAATAAAGCATCATCATTTACCATCTAAATATTGATCATTAATAACTACTGTCGCTTAGTTAATTAATTATTGTTTCCATCTGTCATCTGTCTGATATTTGTATCCATTGCCTTTACATCTATATTGAGATAGTTGTGTGCATTTATACTTCCCAAAGAGAAGTGCATAGTTACCTTCTAGAGAAGTAGTCCTGATTATAAAGGAATAATTTTCTTATTTTGTATGAAGACAGAAGGTCTCATATTTGTTGGTGCCAGTAGACTTAAGAACAGTGAGAGTACCGGAGTTACTTGGCTGTTATTGAGGATTATTGGAGAATCTACTTCCCGATTACAAGCAGGAGTTTTAATTGAAAAGAGAGTTTTTATCCTCAAATTCATTTTTAAGTCATTTTAGCTTGCACCATCAGCTGAAAAATTAACATTGAGGAAAATTTAATAAGCCTAGTGAGTTGTTAAATGGCCTGAATCCTGTAAACTACAGGCGCTATAGAGGATCAACCATCAGAACTTCAGCCCAAATAGAAATGCAGGATAACAATTTCCAAGTGAGCAATCCTCAGATTTTGACAAATACTTTGAAAGGTGATATTTTAAGGATCTGATGATAGATGATGCAGTATGCCATGCGGGCACTTGGTAAGTACTAATCCCAGTGGAGGGGGCCTTAAGTAGCCATTTTCTTTAATATAGAAGCCTGGGTCTCATTTTCTCTTTCCATGGTACCATTGGTTGAAGGGTTGTAGGGGGTGAAAAAGACTGTTGAGTGCCCATGGAATTTTCAAGGATCTTCACCACATAAAAGGTGAAGTTTTTACCATTATTGCAGAGCAAAACTTGGGGGCAACCATGTTTGGTAAAGATATACTGGTGAAGGAAAGTGGCCGTGGCCTTTGCTGTCTGAGCTGGGTTAGTCACTTTCTAAACCCATTTTAGTAAAGTGATTGATACCAACCAATATATATCAAAAACCATCCGTAGTTTGGGGGAGAGGGCCAACCACATTGAGACTTGTTGTGTCGAAAGCTGTTAAGGGGTGGTATGTTGATATTGATACTTGGTTTTGATGTTGGATTGCTTTTTTCATGTCATACAAGCATCCAAGACTTTTCTGATGGTTTCCATGATTCCCTCCCAATAGTAGCGTTCTTTTACACATTAATAGGCTTTCTGCACTCCACTATGACATAGGAGGGCATGAGACTCCTTAATGACAGGTACTCGCTCTGAGGGTCAGAAGTAGGGTAACCAGTTCACCCCCACTTTCTTGTATAGGTGGCCATTATCCACCTTCATGTTACAGGAATGGCGAGCTAGCATATTCTAACCTGGTTCATCCTCATCCTCCCAAGCATCATGGATCATTAGAAATTCTCTAGCCACTACGCTTCACTATTATCTAAATGAAGGATGGACAGGCAAGTCAACCCATCTACTTTCATGTGGCTCATCCCAGCTCGGTGTGCAATGGTCATATCATAGTGCTGGAGCCTTAAAGCCCAGCGTGCCAACCTCCCAGTGGGATCCTTCATATTTTGTAACCACTTTAAAGAGGCGTGGTCATTAATCACTTTTTAAATGAGGTCCTATATAAGAAAGGGTGTCATGAAAACGGCAGAAAAATTTTAGACTGGCCTTCCAGTCAGGATATGTAAGCACCCAGAAAGCAAGCCAGAATGCCAGAGGCATTGTCGCACATATGATTTTGTATGGAACCATGAACTGGGAAATGATAAATTGCTGGTGTAGGGCATTTGTGATTGTTAACCCAAAAACGAATCAAATGGAGACAAACCTAGACACTGGGGGTCTTTCTGCAGGGGGATGGTACCACAGGTTTACTTTCTACAAGGTCACCGGTGGGTGGGTTCGATTCAACTATGGAGGCAAGGGGGCGGATCCTTGCTTGGAAATGGTGGATGTAAGGCCACAAGATCCCAAAATTAATGGCGAATACATGAAATAAAGGGGTTAAATTGCCAGAAGTACCTGGCACGCTAAATCCAGTTGACGAAGGTGGAGGCCATAGTAACCATCAGTCCTGGTAAATCCCATCTGGTATAAGGACTGACGGGCCACCTGAGAAAAGCCATCAGGAATATGGCCAGAAGGATATCAATAAAGTCAAAAATTGATTGTTTTTAGTGGCAAATTATATTTAAAGGAAAGTGAATAAAATTGACCAACAATTTTCTTAGTGTGATCAACTGATTAAATAGTGGTCAATTGATGTGGGAACAAGCAGGGATTGGGTCCCTCAAGTTTGACCTAACCAGCAAATTATTCAAGTATGGGGGCAGATAAGCTCAATAGAAACTGACATCAAAGGATTTGGCAGCAGGTCGAGTTGCTGTCAGTTTAGCCTCAAATGCATGAACTGAGGCTTGACTGCATTTCTGATGGTTGGCACGATGGCATCTGGCCCAATGAGCAATGGAAATCCCCCAGGGCCAACCCACGTAGGGGCGGTCTCAATTGGTTAGGAACAGTTTCAGGATGCCCAACCCGTGCCTAGTTGCTGGGCTGTTTGTTCAGTCAAAAGCATTTCACTCGCCACAACTCCTGATTTTCTGGATGAGAGCTTCAAACTATTGTCAATGGTGTCCGATGCTACTACCTGCACATC
>JAKSZP010018088.1:0-15064 GCA_022478985.1 Massospora cicadina
TTTCCAAGCAAAAAGGCTCTGAAGAGAGTGGCTATACCCCTTGTCACCTAGGGTGATCTCACCCACGTGGTAGACAAGCGCTGGGTAACAGCTCTCCCCCTCCAGATCCCTCCCCCGGTGCCCACACTCAGCTCTCCCACGTCCACGCCTTACTACCTTAGTTCTTGCTATCAACGTTATAATTTCCAGCCGAGTAATTTTCGATAGTTAACTTGTATGCTGATCAGGGAAATTTGCATTAAAATTGCTGAAATGAAGTTAATCATTTCAAAAACAAGTGGAAATGAGCTCAATGATTTTGATCCACATAGTTGAAATTGAATGAAGATTTACTCCTTGGCTGGATATCTAATAGTTTCAATTTGGTCAACACCTCGACCATTAAAATTAAATCCTTCCAAAATCATTGAGGATGATCCCTGACGCGCAGGTAGCAGCATAAAACACTGTCAGCGATAGTTTAAAACTCACTTCCAGCCAATTGGGCGTTGCAGCAGATGCAACGTTTTTAACTGAACAAAAAGCCCAGCGACAGGGCATGGGTGGCTTGGGCATCCTGAACCCATTCCCAACAAATTGGGACCGCCCCTAGTGAGGTAGCCTTTGAGGATTTCTGTTGCTCATCAGGCTATACGCCATCACACCAACTGCTGGAAACGCAGTCAAGTCTCATGGGCGTTTGAGGTTGAACCTACAGCAACTCAGCCTGCCGCCAAATTTTCAATGTCAGTTTCAAGTGAACTTATCTGCCCCCATTCCCAAATAATTTGCCAGTTAGGTCAAACTTGAGGGACCTGATCCTGGCTTGTTTCCTCTCCAATCAACCACTATTTAATCAGTTGCATTCGCACTGAGAAAATTGTGGGTCAATTTTTCTTTCTCAAATTTTTCCATTATGAACCTTTCCTAAAAATTAATTTTTATATTGAAAAATAAACCGCCTTTTCTTACAACCCTAACACTCCCCTCAGCGTTAACGGCTGTACTCATCTGGTATTTTATTATATGCCTGTATGAGATTCTGGCTCATCAACAGTTTTTGGTGAAATATCTTTACAGTTTCATATCTGTTGTACCAGCAGCAGTGCCTTGGGCATTCTGGGTTGTCATTTGGGTGCTCTGCACCTAGGCTGGCAGGCTGTTCTAATTCTTACATGCTGTTTGCCTGACAATAGCCATGAGGCAGTGATTTATTATATAACATCTAATCATTGGGTGGGAAAATATTTGCTTTTTGTGAAACCCCCTCCAAGGCTATGAATTGGTGGTTGAAGAGTAGGTGATAGGACTGTGTTATAGAAGGGATGTGGAGGACCCTTGGAACAACTCCCCAATTATGCTGCAGGTTTGGCGTAGCCCTGCTATTAGCCATAGGGTGATTGGCTGAGAGTTGGTTAAATTGTAATACCCCAATTTGTTGGGTTCCACTAAGATTTTACCAGGGTTTTTTGGCTGATGGTATTTTTTTTAAACCCAAATCACTCTTAGTACAATATCCGACTTACAATTGTCTGACACTACTATCAGATACAAAAAAATCATCTGTTAGACACCCCCTCTGAGTCAGGGCCATTTATTATAAAAAATAAGCAAAACATATTTTAAAGTGTCACAAAAATTGGCTTTATAATTTTTTTTAAACGCCTTAAGTTAGTAGTCATATTGCTGATGATTCTTGCATAGAAATTAATTTGGGTATACTTAAGATTTTTATTTATAGATAAAACAAATTGATATTTCTGCTATACTAAAATTATTTATTAATTTTCATTATTTGATTATATATTTAAAAATTTTATTTAAAATGGGACAAATCTAAGTAAGAAGAATTAAGTTCTTGGCAGACCAAATTACAACAACTTTGGAATTACTGTATCCTCCATAGTATTTTACAAATATATAGGCATTTTATGTTTTATATATTACAATTTATAGAACTTTAATAAATTGTATTTTCTTCTGTCTAACTTTCTTAGTATTGTTGATATTTATAAAACATTTTTTTATCAACTTAGGTAAAGTCTTAATTATGACATCTACAAAAATAAAAGGTCACAATATCTACTATTATTTATGATATTAAAAGGTATAAATTATATCTGGGGCTTTTATAGTTCAATACCAGGTTTAGTAATAAAGATTCTCTCTGTTTTAATTACTCTTCTTGTTTTACACCACCTTTAGGATTGAAACTTATAGATGCTTATATAAGTATATATGGTGTAACTTAGACTAAAACTGATTGATTGACGCTATTAGTACCTAAATCATTTATGATCGTGAGTTTTATATATTTTATTTCTTAAGTATCAGGGGTAATGACGCTTAAGTTTATAATCTCAGGATTTACTACTATAAAGAACTATAAATAGAGATATATACATTTGACCATATTAAAAGCATTATCTTTTGCTAGTTGAAAGTAAACATATCTCTCACATTTATTTTTAGTAATCTATAGTAAAAATGGTTTTAGCACCAATAGGTATAAATGTCGATTAAGTATCAGCAGTTGATATACAAAATAGAATACAAGATATATGTTTGATAAATTTACCCATGTTGATCCCTTTTGTAATTCTCAATCACTTAGAGGTTTCATACTTATATAGAGATATGAATACACAATATTAGCAAAATATATTCTTATATAAACCGAGCTTGCACTTAGGTTGGATATTCATCATGATGTTTAGCAGAAGATTTTATTATATTTTTGTTACAAGGTAAAATAATATAAAATCTTTCATATTCGTGTTGATTAAGAGTTATAAACTTTCTGCTTTTAGCTTAATAAAACTTCATGGCTATGTTAAAATTGTATATTTTCTATTATAGCCTTTTTATTAATAGACAAAAATCTTAGGGTAACGCTTTTACCCTCTTCAAACCAAGTAAAGCCAAACGGCATTAAATTAACAAGATGAAAATAAGTCCAAAATCAGATTTTTAGTATTATCTTTTTATACTAATCTACAATACTAACAGAAGTCTAATAGAATGAGATAGTTTATTAATCATTCAACGTGTTTGGTAGCAATTAGGCCAGAGCATTTGAGTTATGATTTATAGTTAATGGCTATGTTGTATATTAAAAATTACTCCCCTACCATAGGTTCTTGACTTAGAATTGAATAATAACCTATATTATAATAATAAATTAGAAGAATTAAGAATCTTAAAACTAATCTGCCTACATCGCTGCTTTATTTAGAACAAAAAAGGTTACTGGTAATTTTTTAATCACAAGCACATACTCTTTTAAGTGTTTAAATTCTTCTATTCTATGTTTAATTTAATTTAATTAGTTTTAGCCATGTTAATCCATCTAAAAGATCTTTTTTACTAATAATGTAAACAAGCACCCAAAAAATAATAGCTTCAAAATTTTGTTAAACCAAAAAAAAAATGTAAGTTTACCTATAAAGTTATTTATATATGCTAATGCTTATAACCTAATAATGAATGACTCTAAAACTTTTCTTTCTCATTGCAAACACTTTTGCAACCTATTCAATTCAAGACTGAAATTTAGTTTAATAATCTCACAGAGGAGATTAGTCTGCGCCCATGTCAGGGAGCAGTTGGGTAAGCAAGGTAAGAGGAGCAGGCGGAAGGCCTGCGGCCTCCAACGTTTGAAAACGCCCCAGAGAATCCGGCAGAATAGACAAAAATCTTAAAAAACTGGCAGTCACAATTTCCCCTGGAGATACTCACGTGGCAAGCACAATGCAACCAGTAAATCAACATGCCACACTCCCAGCCACTTTTGTTGGTGGAATTTGGAGTCCATATTTATCTGGACATCCAAAAAATGGCCTTATGGGAAAAATTTTGTGAAGATGTACACAAAATTTTCCTAACCGCAGTGTACATTGCACCTCACTCTATGTCACATGGTTGGCTGGACCTAGGTTTTGAAAGCAAAATAGCAGCAGACGAGGCTGCAGTGGTGCGCATAGTGGTTGACCTCCCCAAAGGGCAATGGGTCATCAAAACCAAATGCACCAGATGGACAAAACTAAACCAAATTTTACTCATGTTTGACTTTTTGCCTACTATGGTAAAATGTGATATTTTGGAGCAACACCTGAATGATGGTCTCACCATATACAGTAAAATACAATCTTTCAAAATGCAACGCTTCACACTGATACCACACCTGTGCACTGGCAAAGCCATTGCAGTTCTGACCCCAACTGAGGAGTTCACAAAGGACCTAACCCAGATCCCACACTCCACTTTTATTGATATTGCAGGGCATACCACCCACCCATTCCAGGTGACCGTGGACAGCGTGCCCCCCATTTGCACCCACTGTGATGCATTTGGCCATAAGGCGCACACATGCCCCATCAAGGAGGGTGTCACATTCCAAGAGCACCCTTTGGTGGCCATGGCTAGCAGAGAGGTGCACTACAAACCAACTGCAAGCACCAAGGAGGCTTTCCCGTGGGGAGCAAAAGGCTGCTACCTATTGGTAAAGCCCATCTCCCCACAGGAGTGGAAGAAGGCTAAGCAGGCCCATAGGGCCGCGGCCAAGGAAGCGGCCAAGGCCAACACCGCCATCCCACACTCACAATGCCAGGAGGACATGGAGACCTTCGTGGTAGAAGCAACATGGGAATCCATCAACCAATCAGATTGGGAAGCCCATGCTGAGTGGGCTACTCAATCTGAGGATCTGATGTGAGATTCGATCATACAATTGCTGCACCCAAGCTCTGGTCAAAACTGACTTGAGACCTATCCCAACTGAAAGGTTTTTTTTGACCTGCTTGACGGTGAACCAAAATCATCCGCACCGCAAAAAATTTGTCCAACGTCAGGAAAACAAAAAGCAAAGGCCAAAGCCAATGTGACTCTTTCTGCAAAAATCAACAAAAACCCCAATAGCATTGCTGCTAACACCCGCGCTGCTGTGAAAGCCCGTGGGGACCTTGAAGAGGCTGGTGGGCCTGGGGGCCCACCCCCTCGCACCTAAGGTGCAATGGGGGAAACCTTCACTCTAGGGACGTTGAATATTGCCGGACTCAAGGCCTCCCTATCCTGGGCTAGGAAACTGAGTTTTTTACAACACAATTTACCCATGGATATCCTGGCCATCCAGGAGTCCCACTGTCCACGAGTTTCTGAGGAAGCTTGGAAAACAATGCTCCTCCCATCCCTATCCTTTTGGTTGAAGCACTGTGGGGTGCTAAATCAGAAAAACAATTTTTTTCAAATTCACATCCTCAGAAAAATTCCTAAATGGCCGAGTGCTCATCATCACCTTCTCGTGGGCTGACATTGCACATGCAATTGTCAATATTTATTCCCCAAATGGTGCACATGAGCGTCAGGAATTTTTCTCACCAGTCAAATCCCTCCCGCTACTCCCTGATTCTTTTCTAGTTGGTGACATGAACTGTTGGCTAACCTCACCAATGGACCGGTGGCCTCCCTCACCCCACACCCCACAGGGTCATGTAGAACTACGCGTTCTAAAAGCCACCCTTGGGTTAATGGATGCGCTGCCATGACATGCCCCACTACTCAAAAACATGATGCGTCCCCACGTCCACAATGACTAATTAAGGTCCATGACCCGCATTGACCTTATTCTAATACCGGTGAAATTCCAACCCCACATCTCCCACTTCAAAACAATGAAAATGGAATTCTCCAACCACCGACTGGTCTTGATAACCTACCACTTACCCGTCACAGTTGCAAAGGCCCCACATTGGTGCAAAATCTGCCCCCCGAGCTCGCATTGCCAGGATTTTCCACATGGGTGGAAGAGGCAACATTGGCAAAATCGTTTGTTGCACCATTTTGCGCAGACCCCATTTCCACATGGGCAACTTTCAAAGAGGACACCATCCGCCACTATCGCCATCTCTCCTCCAGATACTCATGAGCCACATCGGCAGTTATCTCGCGCGTTCTGGCAGAATTGGCCCACTTGGAGTCCAACATTCCAGCCACAGGATACAGCCCTTCATGGGGCTGGAAGTGGGCAGAGGCAGCTACCCATCTAACGCACTCAAAAGGCAACACAAACATCAGGTTTGTGTCCAATACAGGGCCACATGCATCACTAAAGGCGACAAGTGCACCGCATACTTCTTTAAAAATTTTTTGCACCATGCCAGAGTGTGGCCTGCACACAGGTGCAAAGATCGGATAATTCCATTGTGGATACACTGGCCAAAGTGGCAATCAAAATGCAAAAATATTACTCCGAGTTATACTGTGCTGAACTAATTCAGCCAGCCAAAATGGTGGAATTTCTTGACTGGGCTCATATCCGCACCACTTTCTGATACCCGGAAATAATGAATTTAATTACTCCAAACAAATTATGGACAGCCATTCGCGGTGCGCCAAACCAAAAATGCCCAGGCCCAGATGGCATTCCATATGATTTCTACAAAAAATAACTCAAATATATATCCCCATTACTGCTAGCCTCACTTAACCAAAGCCTGTTGGAAACGCGCCTCCTACCAGGAGGACATGAGGCCTTTACTGTCACACTCTTCAAGAAAGGGGATAATCTTGAATTAGCCAACTGGCGCCCCATTTCTAACAAACACAGACACCAAAACTTTAACAAAAATCATGGCTAACCGTTTAGGGACTGTAGCATCTGCCACCATCTCCCCAGAACAATTCGGTTTCATTCCCAGAAGGTCAATTTGGGATAACGTGCACTCTGTGGCTAATGCATGTCAGTCTACAGCCTCTGGGGCACTGGTATTCTTGGACCAACAAAAGGCCTATGATAGAGTAAACTGGGAATACCTAAGGGCCTGCCTCCATCAATTCCGCCTACCCCCCGCTTCATAAACTGGGTAATGCTGCTCATAGAATCTGCAACAATGGCAGTGCGTGGCCCAGGCTTCCTAATGGAAGTAGTCCGCCCTCAAAGGGGCTTGCGACAAGGGGACCCCCTCAGCCCACTCTTATACAACTTCAGCCTTGACCCACTACTGCGAAATATGAATGCCCAACTCACTGGAGGTCCATGTGCCAGGCCAAACCCCAGTCAGATGATGGCAAAGCAGATGATTGCGTGGTGGGGGTGTCTAATAACAAAGATGCACGCACACTTGAAGCCCTCATCCAGGAATATTCCCGGGTAAGCAACGTGGCACTGAACGCCTCCAAAACTGAAATCATCCTCATTGGTCAGTTTCAGAACTGCTGGGCCTCAGCAATTAGTTCCAAACCTGGCCCATCTGCTCGCCCACGTCCACGCCTTACTAACTCAACACACACCGCTCCACTGGTGCTCCCCTTTGTGCCATGCCCTACCATAGGACCGGTGCGCCATCTGGGCGTGTGGATGGAGGCAGGCGGATATGCGTCAGCAGTTATGGAGTGCCGTATTCTGGACAACGTGATGAAGCGAATCGCCTCTCTCAGAGCCCACCCTACTACCCTCACTGGCAGGGTTGTTCTTGCCAACTCTATGCTCCTATCCAAAGTCTGGTTCAGAGCCCACGCCATCCCCTTCTCCCCAAGCTTCTTCAAATCCCTGTATGCTTTGCTGCAAGGATGGCTTTGGTCAGGCCGCCCTCCACCAGTACGGCTAGAGGTCATGTTTGGCCCTCATCAGCATGGTGGCATGGGCCTGCTTGACTTCAAAGCCCATGCTGCCAAGATCCTGGGCACCTGGATCGCGGCTGTCACCGCTCCTACACTCCCATCCCAACACTGGTCCCGCGCAGCCTGCTCCAACTTCTCCCGAGCCTTGGGCCTCAACAATCCATCAAACCCCCACTCCCTGATGAAATACCTCGCATCACACACATTGGCCACAGGTCCTCATGGGACTAATACCCACTACAAACGAATCCTACTCTCCATGTGAAGCGCAGAGTGGAGAATTTGTATTAGTGGACATACAACCCAAAGAGGCCGCCCCTCTCCTCAGTTCACACAAGAGGTACAGGGGCTACCCATCCATGATGGCGTAATCCCCATTCGACCCCATGTCCTATCTAGGGTGGACTACCTGGAAATGATGGACATCCCTTATTCCACTGAGACCCAAAAGACTATTTGGAAATACGCACACCATCCTCTGTTGCAGCCTCAAGTCCGCTCCCATGTGTGGCACTGCCTGAGGCGGGTGTATCGTGCAGCTGAGCGCTCTAACGCTTTACACTCATCCTGTGTCGTGTGTGGCCAGTATGAAACGCTGTTCCACCGCCTGGAGAAGTGCCCCACCTCTAAAGTGATATGGCGCGAAGTTCAACGTCTGCTGGGCCAGGATCAAACGCATCCCTTCAGTCTGTCAAGAGATATGTTTGCTTTATCAATGGCCTCCTCCCTTCCACCCTCCCTCCGTGCTCTGGTGGTTGCAATCGCCATGTGGACTATCCACACGATTGTTTTGGATGCCATTACTGGCTCCATCCCCACCCTCCCAGAAGCTGTCCACAGATTCCAGTCTCATTTGGTGGACCGCTTTCAAGCGTGGATGTTTGGATACCTCCCACCATGTCGCCAACAGCTGGTATCCTCCTGGTTCCCAGTCTGGTTCATCAAATCAGACCCCTTCCTCCACACGTGCTCAATAGTGGCTACGGCCCCTTCACACGTTCCCTCCCCTCCCCATAAGTGGCGTTCCCGCTGGCAACAAGAGATAGCATCGCTTCTCTGGGGTGCCTCCCCTGGTACTAAGTTTGTCTTTCCTGAGTCATATTTAGAAGTGTCCGTCCCATGGTCGGCCTTCCCCACAATAAATTTAAATTTAAATAATGAATGACTCTATGCCATGAAAACTATTCAGATGAGTTTACATGGTATACATTAAAAACAAGTTGGGGTACATAGTAATAAATCTAGAGAAAATAAACGGCTAAACTTCAGGTAAAATGACATTAAGTATTATTAAGTGGATTTAAAGTTCAAATTAGGATAGCTAATAATAAACTTAGCAGGCGCTATACTTTTTTACATATCTTTTGTAACAATTTTATTTAAATAAAACTATCCATAATCAATACAACATCAATTTATAATTCATAGACTGGTCTTATCTACATCAAGCTTCCCTGGAAAATTCATTATTTCTGTAGACTTTATAGTATTAGCTTACTGAAGAACACAAAGGTAAAAATTATAAATTGATTATAATACATTCATGTACTTTTATTTAGAGTATGTGCCCTGAGATGTTGCAATTAAAAGAATAATATAGTAATGAACTTATGCTGGACACTATATTTAGAAACTATTAAAATTGTGCTGCTTACTGCAAAGTTTTTAGTCTTTGTGATTCATTTTATTTTGTTTTATTGCAATGGTGTTAATAATTTGTAAGGTTTGTGAACTTTTTTAACAAAATTAGTGTATAACTCTTCATGAGGAGCCCCGTTTCTTCACTTAATGTGGAACATTTTAAAGTTATAGATAAATAATTTTTTAATAAGAATTTTACAGTACATAATCCTGTGCGTGAGAATTTAATTAATGTACTAATTCGAAGAGATTGATGCAATGGTAAACAAAAAACTTCTTTATACTCAATTTTACTTTTTAAGAAATTAAGAGCTAAATAAATTTCTAATAATTAACTTTGAGCCACCAACTCACCTTTTCACCCCAATGTACATAGCTATACCGCCAGCAACAATATGGCTCAGTGCAAAGCTTCTTTATCATATTCCACCCCATTAGAAAACATGTTCAGACTGGTTTTTCAAATTCTCCCAACTACTTAGGTAAATACACTCCATTCAAGAATTTCGTACTCCACCTCGAACATTCCCAGGTAGTGCCTTGATACCTCATGGTGCTCCTATGGAGCAGTATGAAATTTGGCTTAGGATTTTATTGGGAACTTTACTCATATGCCAATACAGCAATAAGCTAGCACTAGTGACAATGCAGACCATTGGATTTATTGATTTAACAACCCTAGTGGGGTACTAGGTCTTAGGATTCTCATTCAAAGCTGATGTCACAACAGCATCACTGAGCCCTTGATATCAGGGCAGCCCTCTCTCCTCTACTTGCACCCAGCCCCCTTGGACACTACTATGGTGATTCAATTTTGCTGGTTTGCCCACCTACCTACACCCAAAATGATACACAAGGAGCTGATGGAAGGTTTGACAGCCTCCAGCTCCAACCTCATACTATATTTTATGGTCCCAAATGGGTCCATCTGTATTGCAAGTTCTAATACTTTTTCTACAATCTACCCTAATACAAATAGAGTGTCGCTATATTTCCCTCTTGTGTTTTAACCTTCTGCCTTCAACCATCCATTCTAGGTACACATGAGCGTGCATGATATCTGTTTAATCTTTTAGTTGAATCACTTGTTAAGTATATGTCCCTCTCTTGCAGCATCTGCTGGTTCCAAGATCAACTCCAACTGTAACCAACCCGCCAAAGACTTTAAGACTTTATCTGTCTGGAATACAAAACTACTCCTCTCCTTCCTAATCCTTGCTGATACAGAGGTTTTTGCGCCCACTAATCAGACTTCTCCTTAGCCTTGAACTATAATTACCCTACTCATTTAGGAATTGTCTCATACTATGGTTCAAACCTAAATCTCTTTCCAATTGCTAATCAAAACTACATATTACAATTCTCCAATCCAGTTCAATTAGAACCCATGTGGCTTATTGGCTGAGGTATCTAAATCAGGTAATTTTTGACCCATCAAATCTTGACCTTGCACGATTTTTGCAAGCAGAATCTGAAATTCATTTCCTATTGTTTTCTATGCCCCCTAGACAAACGCCACTCCATTCTTCAGAGACTGTAAAACCTCTGGTGATGTGGCTGGATCGCCCATTATCATCACATCTTCAAAGATGTTTCCAAGTCAATGCTGATGCCTGCAGCAGGCATCCACCTCCCAAACTCTTCTAGCTTAGTCCTTCTGAGTAATTGAGACCTTCATAATATATATATAATAAAGCCAAAGACGCCGTCCAGAACACAATTGGGGTAGTGCGGAATATAGATTTAATTTAACACAAAACAATAATGCCACATTCACTAAGATCTGCAACGCTTGCATCCAAGCTGAAGAAGCCCTTGCTATATATAGTATTGCACTTATCCATGAAAGCTTAATCTTCAATATTCCACCATTAGAAAACACAAATTGCACACAGCTTATGTCATATAACCTTGCTAGCCTTGGCCTGTACCTTACTCTAGGATAATGAAGTTTCAGCCAAGGATGAGCCCAAACATCCTCTTCTCCAACCAAGGTCATTTAAGAAGTTTTCCACTTTTCTGCCTAGTTGGTTGTCATGATGTCAGCTTTTTTAAAGAAGGCTATCCTCTTAGTAGGGTTTGAAATTGCTAGTGGATGATTCTGAATGCCAGGGGCTTAGATGCACATAATAATTTGAGATAGGATGCCCTAGGGTTTAATTGAGAGTTAATGCTTACATAATAAAGGCTTTACAGTAAGCCAAAAGCTGAAATAGGGAATACTGTGAGTCTTACTGGAGCAACTTTCATAAAATGGAGAGGCAGGTAGGATGACAGATTTATTAATGTTCACAGCTGGTTTATATTGTGTTGAATTGAATTTCATAATTCATAGATTTATAATGAGCAGATTGCTGTTTTCCTGGGAAGCCCCCTGCGCTTTGACCAGGAGGCGTTCCCATTTCTCACCAAGAAAGGTCCAAAGAGGGCAGCCTTTTTTCGTCACGCAGGGATATCTTGCTCATGTGGTAGATGAGTATTGGGTTACAGCCTACCCCCTGAAGCCCCTTTGCCCATTCTCATTCTGACGATGAGCAAATTGAAGCAGCATATCAAGTGATATGTATTGAAGAAGCAGAAAGGGACCAACATGGGAGAAATAAAGTGAGTCCCTTCCAGACGCCAGAATTGAGTTCCACTGGATCAATGAAAGAAAATTAACACTCCCCTTTTGTGGAGGGCCCTGTTCTGTTGAATGTCAAAAAATTTCAAGTGAACTGGGTAAACTGAGGCAGTTAGGCTAGGAGCCCTGAATCCGTTTCCAACCAATTGGGACCATCACTACGTAGAAAGGCCCTTGGAGGTCCCTGCAACCCATTGAGCAAGACGCTGCCACTAGGGCAAGTGCAATTATAGTAAAAACGTGATTTGGGCACCAGAGGCCATATTGACATTAACTTGTTCTTCCATCAACATTTCATCATCAGTTTAAATCCCCACTCAAATTCCTTCATTATAGGTCAGAAAATCAAGGCATCACGCTTATGCATGCCATTTTATTCCATAAGCAACTAAGTATATGCAATCATCCTTGACATTATTATTGTTGGTCAATTATTTAAGTTATGTTGCTAAAAAACCCCCACAATAAATATATTTGCATACTGAAATTTCACTTGGTAAAGTCATGGAAGCGGCTGATAAGAATTAGACTGGGCTCACAGTCAGGGTGCGTGAGCACCCAGTGGAGAGCCCAGAATGCCAAGGGCACAGCGGTCCATGCGACTAGAAAAAGAGGAGATCTATCGGGGACATGAGGAAAGTAAATGTTTATAAACATACCAAAGGCCCCCAAGGCAAGCCAGATGGTTGCAATAGGGGCAACTGTGAGTCTTGCGGGGGCAACCCCCAAGGGTGGGAGAGGCAGGGAGGATGATGACTCCTCCAGGGTTCGTGGTTGCTGGCCTTCTGCTATGAGTAGGTGAGTCTGTGCATTAGAAAGGGGCGGCACAGGGCCCACCGCGCGGGCAGGGGTGCTGTCAAAGGTAAAAATGGGCCTGCAACGAGCGTTAGGGCCAAGCCTTTCTTGGGTGGGGTACTCCAGAGCCCTCAGGTGGGTGGGATTAGTGGCAGACGAGCCAGGTGTGGTGGCCGAGCTCACGGGCATTGGGGCGGGGGCGCCCTGAGGCTGCTCTGATAGGGAAGCGGTCTTGGAAATCCCAACAGTGAAGTGAACAGACAGGTTCTTGTTAGATGGGTATGCAAAAATGGATGGAGAATTGACTCTGTCATCGAGAATGAAGCAATTTACAGTGGATATAATCCACCACCGCGTGGTGGGGTCAAGCAACTGGATGACCCATTTGGCAATCATCAGGATGATTATTTGGGCAGCGGCACACTTTTCTAGATCAATCGGCAGAATTTTGAAAAAAAACAAACATGCAGAGTCTGCGGCAAGGCGCTCAGGGTATTTGGGCTTTATTTTAGTGCAAAGCACAGGGAGAATAGAGAATGAACTAACAACTGCCCCTCAGCAGGGCAGTTGCCTTAAGTATTGGGAGAAACACATGGTGGGGGTGCTGAGGGATTGGGTGATTGGGGATTGGCGGTGGGATTTGGTTGGCTGATGGGTGGTGGGGTGGAGGGATGCCCAAAATCTAGGCAAAAATAAAAAACTTTTGCAGATTTTTCCAAATTTTTGGGCCAGACCAGGTCGATGGTACTGATCTGGGCCTTGACCATACGAGTTGGGCTGTTCACATGGTTCAGATTTCCCAGAATTGTCCTGGGGGGCTGTGGCCTTGGTGCTCAGTCATCTGCAACCCAGTCTGAACTCTCGATCTGATTGTTTACACGATCTGAACTTTCCAGATCTGTTCCAGGGGGTAGGGACAACTGGTCTGAGTCACTTGCAGCCTGGTTCAAAACCTGAATCGAGTTCCAATCTGATTTTCAGACCTGGCCAGTCTGGACCGGCTCCATTAGCCCAGAATTTGCAGACCAGCTCTGATACTAGCACTGGATATTTCCTCAAAATTTTGATATGTTTTCCCTGGTGAGTGAGGGGTCCCAGGGGCCCGCCCATGGCCCCTGGCCAGCATATTCTCCTGGAAGGTCCCCTCTATTAATCTTACCAGGGTTGAGGAGGGGGGAGGGGAGAGATCTGATTATCTTTAGGAGGAAGGGCAGTCACCCAGCGCTCATCAACCACATGCGCCAGGTTGCTCAACTGTGACAGGGGGTCCACTTGGGCCTTTGGGCCTCGTTTTGTCCGAAAGGGAGGCTGCTTCCTATCCAGTTGTAGGGGCTGGTCCCCAGGACTCACAGGTATCCGCTGCAAAACCCAGACTTGTAAATTATATTTGGGCTATATAACGACTGGTCCCTTATAGCCATCATAACAACGTTTTTCCTATCATCATGGACTAGTCATACCATACTGGGGCATAAAAAAGACTTTCCACTTGCTGAAGCTATTTGACATAAGGATCTGTTACTCTTAATGAAGGCTTTACCTCAATGCTGGGCGATATTTTACAATATCACCACTCGTCTTTCTTGCTAACAACCCTGAGGCAGCTTCCAAACCCTTTGTCTTAGCACACAAGCTTTCCGCGCCTGAATCCACTGGATCCATAGTGTCAACAACCTGGCTGTGTGCCAGTTTGCTCCTTACCACCACCTAGAGTCACCGTTTGTGGTTCACAAAAATTTTTTCTCATCTTCAAGTCATTTCGAGAAGCAGTGTCTTTGGCATTCTTACTTATCTTCTGGGTGATCATGCACCGTTACTGGCAGGTCTTTTTAGATCTCAATTGCCGCTTTCATTATAATTGCAGCACATATGGGGCAGATTAGCCAAGACAAGTAGATTTCAGTTTTTCATGGTGTGAGTGGGAGATCCCTAGCCATAATCACCGGGGCAATCATCCACAAGCTCACAGAAGGCGAGGATCAACAATGGATCCACGGATTGAAATGTCTGATCAACAACTTTCAAAAAATTATTTTGTAGATGGCGGTGTGCACAACCATATAGCTTTTACAACTAAAGAAATGCGACATAAAGAAAATTCTATGTAAAAAATTATAAACACAAATTGCTATATTAATAAAGGAGCTTAAGTGGAAAAAATAAACGGGCAAACTACCCTAAGGGGGGAAGTTGCAAATATAATAAAACTGGGTAAAAGGAGTAAAGGCATGATGCGCCCAGTTCAGGGTCTGGGACTATGAGCACTGGGTGATTGGACGTATGGAAAGAGGCGGTAGTGGTTGACATAATTTTGAACAAAAATCATAGAAGCTGGATGGATGGTTGGAATATAATTCATGATAAATCTGACTTTGCATGGATTGCTCTGTATTGGACCTCATCAAAGTT
>JAKSZP010018089.1:0-14977 GCA_022478985.1 Massospora cicadina
GGTATTCTGGCATAAGATGCTTTGTAGTATTGGCTTTATTTACCTCCTTTTGGGTATTGGTTTCAGGGGATCAAATACTAGGGCTTAAATCAAAACATTTTCTCTACTAGCCTTCTCATGGCTAAGATAGAGGTTTTTGGCAAGGAGGTCTCGAGGATAAAATGAACACTGGAGGGTATAACAGGATCCCGCCCATACAGAACTTTAAATGAAGCATCAGGATGATTCAATGATACCTTACTTGTTAAGACATCAGAGCTCCTAGGAGATATTCATTTTATCTACCCAGGCCAGTTTGTGCCATCTTATGCAATATGGAAATAAGAGTGCCCTTCCCTCTTTCTATGACACCATTGGTTGCTGGATTGCAGGTAACAGTGTAGTCCTGATATGTTTGCATCAATGCATCTTGTTTGGTCACAACTTGAGATATAAAGTTTGTCCCATTTACATATAGCAGGACTTTTGAGCTACCATGCCATTGTGAAATATGCTTAAGCAGAAACAAGGCAGTAGCTTTAGTTTGGCGAGGACCACAGAGATACCCTTGACTGATTTTGTAAAATGGTCTATGGCGATGATGAAGAAATGTCCATATAGAGCTGTAGGTAGTGATATGATTACATTTATGCTGACATTGGCATAGAGGGATGTTGGTCTGATAACTTGTTGTTGAATATTGGGCATAGTAGGCCTTTGATTAGCACAAAAGACATGAGTCAAGGACAATATGGATGGAATCAATCATGCCAACCCAGTAGCATAGATCCTTTGGCCACTATCGGGATTTTAGATGAGCGAGTCAAAACCCCAGCTCCCAAAAGGAGCCTTGGTAGATTGACTCTCAAACCAGAATGAATGGAACCTTACCTAGAAGGCGCCAAAACTAGAATTAATCAGGAAGCATCACGCACATGAGAATTAATTAAAACACCTTCAGGAATCCTGTCCCCACTTTTCAAATCACAAGAGATGTGGCCCCACTGCTGCGGTCATGAGGATGACACAGAAAAATGAGGATGCTGACCAGGCAGTAAATCCAGAAGGTAGTGAAAGGTCCTGATTGTACGGGGATGCAAAGATCCTTGAGGCACCATCTCCCTACACAACCTATAGATATTGACGTTTTCTAACTCAATAAAGTAGTCTATATTGCCTCATTTTTTGATTTTTAACCTGTCCACTAATTTATATATTCAGGCCCATTTTTGAACATCAGCGTCAGTCAAGAGAACTGTTACGCCAAGAAAAGTGGTGCTCAATACAGGGTGCCCCGAGCTTCCAAGTGAAAACGTCTATCACTAACAATGGAGAATAATAGCAGCCAAGAATGACAACCTTCTGATCAGTCAAGAAGCATCAATGGATGGATTGATAACTTGTTATATGAAGTATCGCCCATGCAGCCTGTAAGCTTAGAGTTCCAAGCAAAGTTCCAGATCACTCTACCTTCCATTGACAGTGATCAATAACAACTCCAATATGAGTTCTTAATGAAAAATCTAACTGTTAACAATTGGCGTCTATTCTGTGGGAGGCTGCTCAAGTAACTACTGTTCTTCATTGATGTCTTCTACCATGTGTAATCTATATACTTCAGCTTTAACTACCAATGGGATAACTGACTTTAAGGATCAAGAGTTATCTTCAAAGTTACATCCATACTGCCATTCATTACCTCCTACAGCTAGTCAGGTTGCACCATCATGAAGTCTCCCAACAACAAGTGCTTACACAGCCATACACCCCATGTTGTTGACTTTTATAACGCGGCTTCCTCCTTTGTCCCTGACAATCAAGAAGCCATTTTTAACAACTGACAATTATTTAACAAAGCTGAAATCAGCTCAAGGTGTTGGATAGCAAAATCTCAGGCTACTTCGAGGACCAGCTTCATCATAATTTACAACTACTTGATGTTGCTTGAAATAATACCTCCACCAAGTTGAAGAGCTGGTACGGACTTTTCAGCAGCACTATTAGGAGCTGGACTCTCGCAATTTTCCTCTGGAAGTGAAGGGCTGAAGGTCCCTGTGGGCCTCAAGGGCCCTCTGACCCCGCAATGCCTACTCCTGGTAACCCTTATGACCCCTGGAGAAAGGATATTTTGGCAGTCCTAGCCGCCTTATGGAATCAAATCCATAATTTGGCCCAAGGATGCAAGCACCAAGTGGACGGAGTCCCCCTTAACCTTAGGGTCTCAATTGAGGCACTTTCAGATGAAATGGATAATCTTAGCGCCTTCACCAAGCTTTCTGTTAGTTGCATTTCCCAGCTCAAACAAACTTCCAAGGGTTTGACACCTTATTAAACATCTTGGAAAGTCAGCTTATTCTTCACATGCTGACATCTAAGCATTAAAAGAGCATTTTGCTCACAAGGCTTCCATCTCCTCTCTCAATTGAAACTGGTATGACATCCAAGAGGACCTTAAAGGTCTAAGATGACGGTTGGATCAGCAGGCTCCCCAATACTATATGGAAACCAAGATTTCTGAGCCTGCACAATTTTGGTGTTAATACCTTCTCACTCCTCTTATAACTAATATTAAACCTAATTCTAAGGAGAAGTTCATCCTCTGCTAGTAAAGTATTGCTGCTTTCTTGTATGCATATGATAGTTCCATGGATAAGGCCACCAACCGGATAAAAGTGAAGCATTCTACTATTGCCTTAACAGCACCGCTCAGGAGATTATGACTACCCATCTAAAAGAATGTCACACCTTGGAACAGGTCCAGACCGCCTTAGTCCAAGAATTTTGCAGCAACCAGACCTTGGCCAATCAAAAACAAGCGTTAATGGGTATCTGCCTGAACAAAGGAGAGAGCTTTGTGAAATTTTCCAGCCGTTTTTACGCTAATTGCAGCCCTTAATAACCACAAATCAAATTACCTTGGATGACGCCATAAAAACTGTCATCTCAGCATCAGAGTATTTTCCTGAGTTCAAATAAACATGATTGTCCAGAGGAATGGTTTTACTTGCATTTGGGAAATCAAAGAAGCGCTTAATGATATCTCTGCATCAACCTTAATCCTAAGGCGACTGCCTCTGCCGCTTTTAACCTTCATAGGTCCATGTTGTCAAAACCCAAAAGAATCATTACCATGATGCACTTAATGTAGTTGCTTCTGTCACAGCGCCAAGACATGCTGGAAATGACTTGTCAAGGAGGCGTGAAAAGGGCCGTCAGCATGAAGGACGAGGCGCTTTATGCTGACATCCCTACCACGCCTTAAGAATCATCTGCAACCTCTAAAAAACCTTGAACTTAGAACCTGAAGAAGAAGATCTTGGTGCCCATTGATAATAAAGAGATTGATACTGATTACTCTTCTTTTGATAAATCTCTTATGTTTCTCATGATACCTCCACATTCTGGAGGTTTGGTTACCTGCGTCGCTGTTTGATTTTATAAGGTTTCAAGTTCTCGCCATTATTAAGAGCGGTTCAACCTAAGTATGTTATTTCATATAAAATGATGAAGCATATTAAGATTGCTCCATATTTGTTGCATTACATGTTATAATGGCATGTCTGGACTGCAGTGTACATGATACATAGGGACATTTCCTTCCCTACCTATCCAATTTGGGAAGCTTTCTGAAAATACTCCCATTGTTGCACTGGATATCCAAAGCTACGAACTTATTCTTAGAACTCAGTTTTTCTGAGACTACACTGCAATAGTACATTATGATGAAGGATTTCTATCCCTACTGGGACATCAGGTTCCCCTAAAATTCAAAACCTTATAAGACTACAAAAATGGAGGTCAATACTCAGGCTTGCCTACTAGAGAGTGAGAGCTGAATCAATAAACTCGAGTATCACATAAGGGGCTCTCAAGTACGGTTGCTCCCACCTGCCATTGATGGCCATGAAGGCATACTAATCCATCTACCTAGAATGACAACTCTACCTCCAAAGTCTCAAGTCTTCTGTCAATACTGTATCCGTGTTAACATCCCATCTAGATACCTGGTGGAGATTCAAGGTCTAGATAACCCATCTGCCAAAGAGATTAAACCTGTCCATAAATTCTAGATACCACATATGCCAGAAACATATCAGTGGTGTTAGCTAACCTTACTGACAGACCTAGGGTAGTGGGTCTTAATAGTCCTGCTGCATATGTTTGGCTTCTACCAATATGGGCCATTGATGATGTCCTCAGCTTTGGAAGTCTGAGGGATCATGGCTTGGAGGCGCCCCATCAGTGGCTCTAGTTGACATCTGTATTGTAAATGAGCTCACTGGGGAACAATAGCGACACGTTCAAGAATTATTAAAGGAGTACTCAGACCTTTTTTTGGCCTTGATATATAATTTTAGGAAAATGAGTGGGGTTCTAAATCATTTGGAGACTGAGGACATTCCCCACTTTTGTTCCTAACCTTACCAAAAAGTAAGGTCAAAGAAGATTAAGTGGCGGTGGAACATAAACAACTACTCAAAGCCAAGCTATTGGTGCCTTCGCGCAGCCCTTGGGCCTCCTCCTCTATTGGTTTAAAAGAAGGATGGCAGTCATCAGGCGGTGATGGACTACCTCTGACTTAACTCCTTCACCAAGAAAGACAGTTATCCTTTGCCCTGGATCAATGACTCTCTCCTCTTGCTCAATGGAACATGATACTTTTCTGCAATGGATCTTGCTAGTGGATACTAGCAATTGGAGCTCGCCCCATAATATTCAGCCAAGTTGTGCTCATAGCCAATAAAGGGCTATTTGAACCTACAAGAATTCCCCAAGGCCTTTGTAACGCGCCAGACACCTTCCAACGCTCCATGGATGGGATCCTCACGGACTTTAAGTTATCATGTGTCCTCATATAAGTTGGCAATATCACTATCTTCTCACAAACTTATAATGGTCATGTGGAGCACCTTTAAGAAGTCTTCATTCTATCTTTTTAGCTTAGTGGTGCCCAAAGAAGTCTTTAATCTCTTAAAAAATCTTTGATAAAACTCAAACCCTTAGAATGATCCTTTTTACAGTTTAAAATAGAGTTCCTTGTACCTAAGGTCTCTAAAGATGGCATCCAGCCCATTATGGACAAAGTTGACGCCATTGAGAAGATTTTGCGCCCCATAGAGCCTGAAGGATATTTTAGTATTCCTTGGCATGGTGGGCCATTTTCACCAGTTTATCCCATAGTTTTCCAACCTGAATGAGCCCCTATTTTTACCTCCTTCAGAAAAATGTGACTTTGAATGGCGTCCAGAAAAATAATAGGCTTTTAAAAGTTGAAGACAGCTTTTTGCACTAAACCCATTTTAGTCCATCAGCATTTTGATCAGCCTTTCTTGCTATTCTTGGATGCAATTGATATGCCACTTGGGCCATCCTATCCCAGAACGATAAAGATCTGGTCAATCACTTAGTATTTTATTTCACCAAGACCTTGAGAAAGGCCAAATGGAATTATAGCATTACTGAGTGCAAGCGCCTGGCTGTCTTGTTAGCAATCAAGCATTTTTGCCCTATCTCTACGGCACCCACTTCGCCATCATCACTGATCATTCCTCTCTCTGATGGCTGCAGCAAATGAAGGACCCAGATGGCCAATTAGCCATCTGGGCCCTAAGCTACAGAGCTACAACTTCACTATTGTACATTGAAGAGAAGTAATTCACTAGAATGGCAATTATCTCTTTAGAATGCCGGTACTGGCTGCCTAACCCCCAAGAAGGCTGACTATATGATCTAATCAGCCAACCAGAACGCTATTAGTTGGATAATCATGATATCAAAGCTGAGCTCAGAAAATGACCTGAGACACTCAGATCAAGGAAGGACTGTTATATAAAGGGGTTGATAAGAAATGGCTACCTTACATCTTCGCTTATTTGTGAACTAATGTTATCTTAGAGGGGCATGCAACTGTAGGACACAGGGCAGTAAAGAAGACTCATGAGTGGTTCATGACACGATGTTCCAGGGACAAAATGGTAGAAATCATCCATGAGGTTCTGGAAGCTTGTATGACTTGACAATCTTAAGATTGAGCCAGTCCCCAATATCAGCACTTGATTTTTCCCTGACAGGTCCTTTCAATGTCATTATCATAGATGTAGTAGGACCTCTTCCCACCAGGCTGCACGGCCTTAAATATATCCTCCTATCCATAAACCATTTGACAAATGGGTCAAAGAGATTTTTGTTCCCACAGCCACTGCAAAAGCCACAGATCTTTTTCCTATTTTATTCATTTTCACACATCTTGGATGCCCACAAATTTTACTTTCAGACAGTGGGTTAAATTTCACCTCAAAGATAGTCCAAATACTCACCTCACTTTTTCGGACTAACTAGAGTTTTACCACCCCTTACAACCCGTTGACCAATGGTGCGGTGGAACGTGCTAATAGAACCCTTGTCTATATTTTGTGGAAGTTGGCCGCCTCCAATCCTGCTCACTGGAATCATTATCTACCAAGTGCCTTGATTGCTTACATAATAAGCTACTATTGAGTCATCAAGATGTCCCCCTTTTAAGCTATACATGGGCGTGCTCCCCAGTTACCAAGTAGTGTTCAGCTATTACACAATACCCCCGCATCTAAAAAAATATGATTTAACTATGAGAGCCTTACCCAATGAAATCATCCATCTTCAAGTCCTAGACACGCAATGCATTGCCACCACCACAGAAAAGGAGTCATGCCAATAAAATTTTTGGCTGACCCTCCTTACCAATTTTTCAATTAGGTGACATTGTTCTTTTTTTTATCACCATTGACCTTAAAATTAACAGAACAAGCTCAACAATCTTTGGTCCCGACCTTATAGGGTCATTAACAAGGTAAATTGGGGTACACTATTGCTGACGCCAATCATGGGACAGTGGTGAATTGAGTACATGGCTAATACTATGATCCTATTCCCACCTCTGACAGGTTCTTGAGGGGGGCATTTTCAGAATTTAGGATGACGAGTGAGTCAAAATCCCTGCTCCTGAATAGAGCCTGTTTATTTCTCAGCATCTGGGTCTGCTGTCTCTGAGTTGGATTCGCACAGGGTATTAGCCACTAAGCAACCAAATCAAACAATATAAGGATTGCCGAATCTTTTAATAAAACTTGATAAAACATATATGGAGCTATCACCCCTTATTTCTACTTTTATTTTAAATATACTCGCAGACCTTTCTGCGCTCCTCTTTTCCTCATAAAAGACTATCCCCCTTTAATCTTCCATCAGGCTCTTTATACCTTGGTTCCCCAGCTGGATGCATCCTCAGCTTGGTAAGCTTCTATTCTTTTTCATTTTTTGAGCTACTCTCATTTGTATCAAATCTTGGTGTAATTTCTCTTGATTTGAATAATGTCCTCATTTTGCTCGATTATAATTTGTGTATCTCTTCTTTGTAAATCTTGAGACTCATATTAATTCCCCTCCAATCTGCCAATATGGGTAGCGCATCATCCAGTCATATCAACTTCCCAACATTACCCCCTTTGACTGGACGATAGGCTCCTACTGTTTGTATGCTCAAAGGAACTTCGCGTGGACTCAGTTGTTAATCTGACCCCCAGCAGGTTCCTTAATTGCGTAGATATCCATGCCAATATTCTCAATAATCTTGAATGGGCTGACCCAAATGTTGGAGAGCTTATTTTTTGTCTGAATCCATACTGGTCGTGGAATTAAACATAATCCCCTACAGCAAACAACAGAAGTCCGCTCTGGTGCTTCTGGTCAGCTGCCTGGTCATGAATTTTCTTAGCCAAACTGGTGGCGTAGGCTTCCGTTTGCAACTTGATCAATGTATCCATGAGTTGCCTCAAATATCGCTGAGGATTCACACCACCAGTGTACTCTACACACAAATATAGCAAGGCAGGAAGAGCCATATGGGACCATACAGCAATTGAAATGGACTCTTACCAGTGGCAGAATGATAGATGATATATAAGCAAACACAACAGTAGGTAGAAGAGCACTCCATTCTGAGGGCTGGTCCATTATCAATTTGCGGAGTATGTTTACTAAGGTTCTGTTGACTCGCTCCACCATCCCATTTGATTCTGGATGATAGGGGGTGGTCAAAACCCCACGAATCGCCATCAACTCGTTTGACTTTGGCAGGATATGCAAAGTAAAGTTGGTTCCGTTGTCCATCAGGATGAACTGCAGGCAGCTATGCCACTGTATAACACACTCCATAATAAACTTGGAAGTGGTGACCGCGCCCAAGTCACTAATAGCCCTGGCTTCCACCCATCAGGTCAAATGATTGATGGCGACAGTTATATACTTATATTGATTGGCACTAATTGGCAGAGGTCCCACTACATAAATGGAAATGGTGTGCCATGCGAACCGAGGCTTCACTAATTGATAGATGGTTTTCTTATGGAAAGGTTTTTCAACTTGACACTGATGGCAACAGCTAATAGTTTCCAGTACATCATAATGCATGCTTTCCCAGAAGTTTGGGGTCACAAAAGCACCAGCGTCTTCCACAAACCTCCATGGCCTACATCCCAATGAGCATCCATAATTATTGAGGGTCTACTCAAAGTCTTAGGAAAATTTAGCTTCAAGTTTCCAATCCTCTTGTATAATTCTCCACCTCGTACAAAGGTACCCTCCCTGAGTCCATCTAGCACCTTGATCACTTGCTGCGGCTCATCCTGATATTTGTTCACCATCATCTTTTCATACATTATATTAGCTAAATTCGCTGTGATAGTAACTGTGGGCAACCGAGAAAGATAATCTGAGTTTTAATGTTTTGCCCCAGGTCAATGTAAAATCTTGAAATTGTATGCTTGCAGCTTCAGAGCCCAACACGTGAGCCGTCCTTCCAGTTCACGCAGATTCTGTAGCCAGCGCAAGGAAGCATGATCCGTCATTACTTGAAATCTTACCCCATGCAAATATACCCAAAATTGTTTGTAAGCGTAGATCACAGCTAAATACTCCCGCTCAGTTATGGTGTATTTTTGTTCATGACAGTTCAAGCTCCAACTACAGAAGGTGACAGGATATTCCACACCGTCATTGTCCTTCTGGGATAATACTGCCCCAATAGCAGCTAAGGATGCATCCGTTTATACTATGAACGACTCATTGAAGTTGGGGTATTGCAAAATGAATGCGCTTGCTAACACGGTATGCAATACATTGAAAGAATTCTGGCATTGTTTCTTCCAATCAAAAGAAGTGTTTTTCTTTTAGTAGCTCAAAAAGCAGTGCCCCAATATAACTGAAATTGGGAATTAATTGTCAATAATACCCAACCATTACCAGAAACACCTGAATGTCCCACTTATTTCCTGGATGAGTCATCTTTCCTATTAATTCCACTTTAGCCAGCTGTGGTTTAAGCCCATTTGAATCCATAACAAAACTGAGGTATTCCAATTGCTCTTTAAAGAAATGGCACTTTTGAGGCTTAATGTTGATATTAGCGGCAGCAAGGCTTTGAAACACTTGCTCCAAGTGGGCCAGATGCTCTGTGAACGTCCACAAAAACACATTGATGTCATCAAGGTAAAATAAGACGCAGGACAGATTTAAATCACCTAAAATCGTATCCATGGCACGCTGGAATGTAGACGGAGCATTACACAATACTTGCAGCATGCACATTTTCTGGAACAACCCTCTTGAGGTGATGATTGCACATTTCTCCCATTCCATTAATAACAATTCGATCTGCCAGTATCCCAAGATCAGATCCATGGCGGAAAAATAGTTCTCCCCACCCAATCGGTCTAATGTATCATCAATCTGTGGAAGAGGGTAAGAATTCTTCTTCGTGATGTTAATGAATTTATGATAGTCAATAACCACCCAATTCAAGCCATCATTTTTCTTTACAGTGAGCACTGGTGATGCCCAGGGACTGTTTGATGGCTCTAGCATCCCTTGCTCTCTAAGCTTATCCACTTTGTCAGAGACAACCTCTTCCGCTGCTCTAGAACATCTAATAGGACGCTAATGAATGGGAGGGTGATCCCCCATATCAATCTGATGTACCACCCCTTGAGCGCACCCCATGTAATGATCATTATTTGAAAAAAGATCCCAATATTTTCTAAATAAGGCCATAGCCTTATCTTGCTGATCTGCCAATAGTCCCGTGAGCGTTTCCCATGGAATACAGTCAGTACACCAAACGAGGAGCAAGATGGTAGTCTGAGATCTTCCCATGAGCCAAAGTCATGAATATGACGATTTTCCCCTATAGGGACAAAGTGTAGGTAAGCCACCACTTGGTGCCACCTGATCATTATTGTCTCTTTCTGTAGGTTTGCGAGAAGCACCTTCACCTCCCCATTCCCAGGAAACAATGACCCTGGAGCCACGTGTGGTTCAAGCTGCGAGTGCTGATGAGGCACCAGGATCTCTCCATAAAGCCCCTTAGGGACTTCAATTTTGAGCCCAGTCCCTATTATGCCCTGGTGTCCAGACGGTAAGCTTAAAGGGGCATTGCTCTAAGTGGGATTCCTTTGTACTCATATATCTGGTTGGGAGGATCTTGGTCCACTGACTCAGTCACTGGTATTGAACAGGAATCACTCCATCACTGTATGCTATATTGACCTGACCAGAGTGGACTGGATCCGTTGGGATTCCACCAGAGGAAAAATATACTGGAATCTTTTGGCCAAACATAGTAAGGGTTTCTTCCACCATATTTATCACAACGCCAAATTCCCTATGAAAGTAGCGCCAATTAACATATTGTAGTGGTTATTTGGCAAAAACACCGCTGGAGCAGACACCTGAACTGGCCCATATCATAGAGGCAACGCGCTATATACTCCTTACACAGTGCTGTGCGTTCCCACGGTCCCATATACTACGCAATGGTCCACATCCAGGTTCAACTTAAGTTTATCCACTAACCGGGTGGAGACTATGTTCACAGGTGCTCCTGTGTCTATTATAGCGCGGATTTTTGTGTTTTGAACGAATATGTTGCAATAAGTACATTCCGAGTAAGAAGAAACATCAGTGTTTATTACTTGTACATTCAAGGGCTTTGTGTTACTCAAAAAAAAGAAATACCCTTGTTGACCTGAGGATACTCACTAGAAATTTTCTCCACTGAAAAGCCACGTTAACCCCTACTAAAGGAGCGACGTTCAGCAAAGAATCTGCATTTCTGGTGCCAGTCTGTTCCAGTATCTTCCACGCATATGGCTTCTGCACATCTTGGTGGAACTTATCCCAATTGGGTAGATTCTTACTCTCAGAAGCGGAAGCAGGGGTACCCAATGAAAGCTGCTGGTATAACAAATCGTCCAATTGAGGGTCGATTTCTACTCATAAAGTTGTTTGGCAAGTGTTAGGGACAAGTGAATTGAGCTTAGTGGAGATAGAGCATCCCATCTCTACTCCACTCGATCTTTTCCCTGCTTGGTTATCTTAGTTGGCATTTCATACACTTGTGGTTTGCTATGGCAATTAGCTGCATAATGCCCTCTTTGTCCGCACTGGAAGCAAGTGTTCATAAAAGGTGCACATATATAATTTGGACCAGAAGGACCAGGTCAAAAATTGCTGGTAAAGTTCCAGGGTCATGGCCAAACTGGTGAAGTGTAAATGGGTTGGAAAGGATTTACTGACTCATATGAGGGACGATTATGTTCCAGCAGCTGATAAACCAGTCACTGCGGCCTATATTCAGAAAGGGATGGAGCGGGGGCAACGGAGGGTTTTCAGGCTGTGTTGGGGGCACTGTTCATGGCAGAGAGTCGATGTAAGGCATTCACAATTTGAATGAGGCTGGTATCCCCATCCAACACATGGGACATAGCATTATATAGTTCCTGATATGGTTTGACTGCTGCCATCATCGCTATACCTACACCCTCAGTGGGTAAAATATTAGCCCCAAGTAGAACGTGAGCTTCCACCAAAAACTGTTCGGCGAATTCTGACATGGTCTTGTTTTGGTTAAACTGTATAGTCATAAATTCGGCTTTCTTTTGAGACATCTTGTTAGCACCTCCAAACAGCCGAATAATGATTGCTTTTACTTGTGCATAAGACACCGAGCTATTTGGAAGATAGCAGGTCACTTGGTCAGCGCTTTCCACATCTAAAGTGGATAGCAACAACTTCGCTTTTTGTTGTTCAGTAGCTCCTTCCACAGCAAATTTGAAACGTTTAAAATAACTGTGTAAGTTTCTGTTATGACTGAAAGGGGGTAACTTTTTGATACAGATAAACTCACTTGGCTCTTGGTTTCTGCTGCAAGGGGCAGGTGAATTGGTTTTGGAGCGACTATGGGAACCATCATTTGGTGCATTATCATACCGCTGGCCGGATGAGCTTGAACTTGTCAAAGCAGAATCAGAAGAAGTGGTGTTGTGCGGGGGGTCCATCATACCACCCAATTGAATACTTGTTTGCTGATCCATAACATTCTTCCCCTAAGTTGCCACTAACTGCCCCGTTTCCCCCGGCTCCATTACACCCCATGAACTGTTCGCTAATTAGCTGTTCCACTTTAACCAAAGCACATCTACACCGTCCATCCTGACATTCTTGTTGCAGAGTTTCATATTACTGTTGCAATTCCCGGCGGAATTTCCTTTCCTCAATCAGTGTTTGTTCCATAGCTTGTAATCATGTTAAAACTTCCTCAATTATATTCTTCAGGCGGGTTTGTTGTTGTCTTGCACTTTCTGTTTGCTGGTTGGCGTTGTTTATTTGATTAACAAGGGAGGATCATTCCTGCACCGATTCCTCATTGGCCCATCAAAGGGTATCAATGCGCTCTTGCATGTCCACATACTCTCTTGTCTCACTGATAGGAAGAGGGAAGGCTTGTTGGCGCTCCGCCTGACTATGACTTCTAGTCATGTAACTCGTTGAATAAGCTGGAGATACTCAGTAGAAATTGACCAAAGGATAAGCGCCTTATCTGAAATTCCCTGGGTATCCCATTCAATACAGAGTTGATCTAATTCTGTCTATATAAAGCTGACTTGGGCTGCCACTTACAGTTCCATCAGGGTCATTCATTCCTTGAGCTGAGCAATCATGGCTTCAAGAGCTTCCGCCCATTCAGCTAGCTCCATCATTCAGCACTCAGTATTATTCCCCAAGGTTGTTACATCCTGAATCCACTCCACTGATATGCCATGCTGTTCCAGTAGTTCTCTTATTTTTTATTTAACTGAGGCAAGACAACCAGGGGATAGACATTACCGAGTATGTGTGGAAAATGAAAATGGTGAAATTGGGCACCCCAGGGTACTCAGGTTACCCCTGTTGCCAGCGGGACTGCCAGGTATGGGGGTTGGTGCACTACTCCGAGGGGGTTTCCCCCACTATGGAGCAGGTGTGAAAGAAGGGGTCTGTGCGGAGGAACCAGAGTGGAAGCCACGATTCTATGAGCGCCTTTTGCCTTGGCCTCATATATTCATAGAGCCAAGATTAAAAGTGCTCCAGTAAGTGGACGTGGAACCTGTTGATAGCCCCATGGATGGTTGGGACCATGCCCCTGAACGCATCTAAAGCAATGGTGTGGATTGTCCACATTGCAATGGGCATAATTAGGGAGCGGAAGGTAGATGGGATTGGTGACTCAATATGGAGCGCGAGGAGGCTCTTTGATATAGAAAATTCCTGCTCGTTTTGGATCTTAAGCAGGCGCGCGACTTCCTGCCATATGGCTTTGGTTGGGGGGCATGTTTCTAGGTGGTGATGTAGGGAGCCCTCCCCTCCACATACTGCGCAATTTGCGTGGAGGGAATTGGAGTGGTCCGCCATCCTAGAGGTCCTTCTTAAACAGTGCCAGGCGTTGGCTCTTACCCTCAGCTGTAGGAGTGGGTGTTGCATCATTCTCCACACTGTCTTCTGTGTGGTTAAGTCGTAGGGGATGTCCAACGCATCTAGGTATTCGATTCTAGCAATGGTTGGGGTCATAGCAAGCATGTCTCTCTGGGGGTGGTTTTCTGGATTTCTTAATTTGAAGTGGGGGCTGGGTCGTCCCCTTCCCTGTATAGTACCCATGTTCTCTATGGTCCATCCCATAAGGCGGATAGTTCAGAGGATATGTTTGAAATGAGGGGGGGTTCCATGCGGGCCCATTGCAGTAGGGTATTTAGCAAGGTATGATAGTAGTCTGGGTGGGCTATGTGGGTTGGTTAATTTGAGCGCATGTGCGAAGTTAGTACTTGCTGCCCTAAACCAGTGTTGTTGCGGGAGTTCTGGGGCAAGGACTTCCTTTATCCAGGTACCCAGGATGCGGTTGGCGTGGCTCTCAAAATCTATTAGTCCCATGCCTCCGCTTGAGCGTGGGCCAATGAGTGTTTCCAACTGTATGGGAGGATGGGATCTGGGCCATAGCCAGCCCTGGATGAGCACGCGGATTGAAGTTATAAAGGTGGGTGAGAAGGCGATTGCGTGGGCAGGGTACCATAGTATTGGGAGGATGAGTGATTTAGCAACTGTTACTCGCCCCGTTAGTCCTGGGGATCTTCCCTTGAGGGAGGCTACGCGGTTGGATACCCGCTGTAGTAGGTTGCTTTCCATTGTCTCATTTCATATTCCCCTGTTTCCAGCCATATCCCAAGGTCGCGGACAGGAGTGGTGGTGGGAGGTGATGCAAAAGGTAAGATGAGTGGGTTTTTCCTTTGTATGGGGGTATGAGGTTCTGGTGTTGTAGCCCAGTTGTTAGTGTACTTGCCTAAGAGAATGATTTCTGCTTTCCTTTTTTTTAACAATGCGTTGCTCACCAAGGAGTATTCCTCTAGGGTGCGTTCCAGCTGTCGGGCATCATTGTTGTTAGCTATACCTGCCACGCAGTCATCCGCGAAGGCCAGTATCTTGACTGTTGGATGGCCTTGTGCAGTTATGCCCATGAGGCGTAATTCAGTTACGCGGAGGAGTGGATTAAAACTAAAATTATACAGCAGTGGGCTGAGGAGAACCCCTTGTTTGAGCCCTCTGTGTGGTGTGATCTTGTTAGTTAGGAAGCCAGGGCCGCATACAGCCATAGTTT
>JAKSZP010018090.1:0-14913 GCA_022478985.1 Massospora cicadina
CTGTCCATATGTAAAAATTTACTTATGGTTGATTATTGGCTGTCAACCCAGTAACATTTTTACTGCACAGGTTCAATTTCCTCATGCACTTCATCATGTTGTATATAATGTATTAATTGATAATAGTATGAAGACTATTATCTGTAGTTGAGATTGATCTATTATTTGGCCCAACGCTTGGCCAGTATTTCTAATTAAATACTCTGTAAGTCATACTTGTAAGGATTCATTTCCTATACTCTTGTATACCCAAACTTTGCTAAGCTACTCAGGTGACAGTCTCTTTCAGTCCAACATGCAGTCGGTAGCTATCCCTGATTGTGGTTCCTTCATCTCTAGATCCCTGCTCAGATCTTTGCTCTTCTCTCTGAGAGTCTTCCAATTAATGCCTTCTGCAATAATATCCTTGAGATAGAATGACACAATAGAAGCTGATAGTCTAACTATACACCAAATCAATAATATTACTGTAAAGTACTTGTTATCTTCAAACTATAGTTTTCAAAAGCTTTTTATTATAGTAAATCCTAGGGAATTATATAGCAGGGGATTCGGCTGTCTAACCCTTGGTTGACACCTCTTCAATGAAATGGCAGCCATTGCCATTGAATCACCCATACTCATCTCAGCAGTGATGGTCTTCCCCATACTGGCTAGGATTCTGTCATTGGACAACCTCAAGACCTCAAGCGGAAAGAGTCAGAAAAAGTGTCTTTAACATTTTCCTCTCAATCCAAGTGAACCAACCATAATTGGCTAGCGACCTGCTTAGGTAATGGGACTTATTACCCATTATGGAAGGTCACTTCACCAATTATTCGATTTGCTAGTTGCAGGTGGCATCACTCGCCTTGTAACTCACTATTCATTCCCAATCAGCCAGTGATGAAACCTGACCAATCCCAATTGGTACATCTGATAGTTAATCACTATCATATGCCCCTATTTTATTGGCCACTCCACCCGATGAGATCTTAGGTATTCATCCAGATTAATCCCTGATGGATACAACCAGGTGAATATCTCAAAATCCCCCAAACATATTTTAAATTTATATTGAGGCATGCCGACCAGGGGGCAGACATTACCAAAGTGCAGAAAGCGACAAAAAAATTAACTGAACTAACTAAAATCTCAGACCAAAAGAAAATGACCATTCAAAGAACGGGCGAAACATAATTATTGAGATACTAACCTACCAGGTGGGACAGCGCCCAGGCGCTCATCCTACCATAGTGGAAGGGGAGGGGGGATTGGGGGGCTCATTCTCAGTCTCATGCACCTCATTGGCGAGAGCACAAGCCAAGGAGGAGAGCAAAGGGGTGGGGTGATCAGCGACATGGGGAGCAAGGTCATTAATAAGCGGCTGCTTGAGAAATTGATCATATGACAGTAAGTCGCTGATATATTTGGCAAGGGTGGCCTCCGCCTTAATGTGGAGGGCAGGGAGCTGGGACAGTAAAGCCATGGAGGCTTGGGTAACTTGAGAGTTGGCCTGCGATGCGGAAACCACCCTCTGGATGGCATCCTTAGCGCACCTGTGATTAATCTTAATGTCATTTTGTGGTTTACGGGTGTGGTTGGCCTGAGGATGGGGGATGAGATTTCCATGGCTAGTGCTGCTACTGATGACTTGGCCAGTTCACAGATAGTGGTTACTTCAGGGTGGGTGGCTGCTGCGACAGCAAGCTGGTGGTCTGAGTGGAACTCCATGGCGTCCAGTTGGGGGGTGTAATATCATTGAGCAACCAGTTTGAGATTCTGACTCTGGACAAATTCGTCATATGTGGGTTGCAAGGCCTCTATAAAATTACCCATCTCATCAGTTTCAGCTAATGAGGACAATGGGTTCAAATCAAACTCAAAAATTTGGGTCTGCAAATTGAAGTGGTGTGGCTGGCGATTGCAGAATAATGTGGGAACCCACATTAGTCCAAGCCAATCCCTGATTGGATGAGGCGCAAGTGGCACTGGGCGAGGCGCAGGTGGCACTGGCCTGAGGGAGGGACTGATTGGCTGCAGCAGGCACTGAGGCAGCAGCAGGCTTTGGGGGAGGGGGGGGTAGGATTATATTCCATGTCAGAAAAGTAGTGGGGTGTGAGGCAAATTGGGGGCCTTGCGACAACTGCGCTGGATCAGAGGAAGGTGTGAGGGAGGGGCATTTGCGCTTTGAGTGATCTAACTCAAAGCAGGAAGGGCAGATTGTCCTCCCGCCCTCTACACAGGACCAGAATGGGTGGTTGGGGGAAGAGGGTATGATGGCGCGGGGTGGAAGCAACAAAGCATTTTAAAATTTATGGGTATGATCATGGCAAATGCCCAAGGCCCAGATAGGTGAGCGGCCCCATTGGGGACCACGAACTGAAGGATGGGGTTGGAGCCATATGCGGCTAATCCTTCCATTAACTCCCAATGGAGTACTGCGGGGGGGGGAGGTGAGTGGGCAACCCCGCGAATTGGACTACCATAGTGGTGTCAGTGGGGAGCTGGGTGTGTGTAGTTGGAATAGTTGTGCCCTTAAAACCAGGGGCACAGTAGCCGCAGTGGCGGCGTTGGCTTCACAGGTGAAGCTGAGGTCGAAATACCCCTTAAAGGGGTGAAAGTTGATGAAGCTGGCTGGCTGCATCACCACCTGGGCCAGGTCAATAATTGCTTGTTCCTTGTATGGGAACAAACTACCATACTTGATCCAAAGGCCAAAATGGAGCTGGGAGCGGGGGAGAACAAGTAGGCTTTGAGGCACTGCCTGGGTTTGTGCCAGTTGGATAGCGAGATCCTTGGGCGGACTAAACTGACCCAAGGTCTTATTTGGACTGGATGATCCAGACCAAGCGCGTTTTCCCACCAGATGGAAAATACTAGGCAGGGTTTTGCCGCTGCCCCACACTGGAGCAGCCAGTGGCAAATCCAATGTCATTGGGGATTAAACAGCCGCGGTTGGCGTTCAATTGCTAATTGTTTACTTAATTTCTGTTTTTTCTAATAAAATTGCTTGAAAGTGACTTCGAGCAGAAAGAAAAACCCAATCCCCCAAATGTAGTTCCTCCAAAATTTGGGCCAACCAATTTCTGATTCACTTCGCCTTAGGTTTTTTCCCCTACTGATACCAGGTAATCTAGCAGGCTGGGAATATGGGCAAAAATACCAACACATCCCCCCTCTTGCCTAGATTTCCAGTGAGAAAAGGACTGGGGCATGAGAACACTGCTTCAGACACTTGGTCAAATACTTCATTGGTTCAAGCGGAGTACACTCATCAATACTCAACGCTGCTCAGGACAACCTTCGGCATATAGCGTTCTTCCTCTTCCTCCTTGCTACCGCCTTCTCAGAGCGCGGTCCCCATGACCTTCTGTTGTGCTGGGCTGATTGATTTACTCGTGATGATATTAGTCCCAGGATCCAGTTTTCCCCACATCAGGGTATATGACCCTCTGTCATATTCAAGATTCTTGGTCCGGCGTCCTTGATTTCCCAATTTTCTCCTCATCCTAGACAGGAGACTCTTGCCATTAATGTTCATTTTTTGGCTTGATTAATTATTTTATTTTATTTGCCCTTGTTATTTCGCTCATAACCTCTTGGCTGTAAGTCATTCCTAATTCTTCCCTTGGAGAGCTTATCTCATTAATTTTGAGATTAATTTCCCCAAAATTGGAGCCTGATGGATTATAGAGTGCATAATGTCAACTTCTATATAAGTCTGACATCACCCCTCTCATCCAGCTCATATGTTGAATTCCTAATCTTGTTACCAGAAGCTCCTCAATAGTCTGTCTGATCCAGACCTCTGTCTCTTCCAGCAGATGAGTCAGGATGCTTGACGGAACTTCTTTTATGGTCCTTCCAGGACTCATACGCCTATTCTGGCGCAAGCAGCTAGACCTTCCATTGAATTACTGGAAATGGTAAAAAATCCCTCCAAAACCAGGCTGGCCATCATTTCGAGCAACTCTCAGCTGACTCTTCACTTGCAGTCAATTCTAGGGTTGGACTTCAAAACCCTCCTGGATTTGGCTCCTTTTTCTGATGCTCCAAACATAATTGTAGATGCTCCAGAGATCATACCAGTTGCTCTGCATCAGTTTCTGGCTGGGTTGGACCTGCTCCCTGAGTTCCTCTTCCAACTTGGTCAATTTTACAAACCCGCTGTACTGGTTTCTGAGCTCTCAATTGGTAACAGCATACACTTTAAGCTCCCCTACGCTGAACTCCAGGAACAAGTCACTGAGGCTCTGACATTAGCGCTGAATCCCTCAGATCTTAATAACCTTCTAGATTGGGATACTGCCGCTTATGCTCTTCACTTTGCTGGCCAAGTTCTTCAAAGTTGGTCTATGAAGCTTCCAGCCTCACCTGGTTTCCACTGGTCATTCAGCTTTAGCTTCTGCAAAGCCCGTAGTCACCACTTGCAGGATGCAATCCACTATCTGCACAACTATCTCTTCTCTGGAGCTTCTCATCAGTATCTTATACTGATGGTGTTAATAGGGGGCATGATTTGGCAACCCCCGTCAAGTATTCCTTCTTCATTGCCAGCCCACATGTCCGGTGTCCTTGATGAAGCCTGTTTGCAGGTGCTCAAGACAAATTTTCCAGCTCTGGTGCTGTATTGGGATTACTCGGGGTTATTTACCAATTGCCTCTTTCTTTATTGCTGCTTTCCTCCCCACTCTGGGGTTTTGCGATTGGCATCTTCTGACATATCAATTTCCCTTCCCCTAGTCGCTTTTTCTCAGGGCTCATTATCCACTCAACAAATGCGGTTTCATGTAGATCTCGCCCTCACAAGCATCCAATCACATATCAATTTTGACGGGCTGTTTATTCCTACCACAATCCATCCTCCCTCCCCCAAGAGGTAACATAGGCGGAATCATCCCCATACCAAGGACAATTAATAAACATAAAAATTCTAAAAATATATCAGCTTTTTTGTCTATGCATTACAATTTTTTCCATATCTTTTAGCAATTTTTTTATCTTTATTCTTCTTTATTACTATGGGACTTGACCTTATTTGGTTCAGAGGTCCATCTTTTCCCCAAACTGGGTCCTGGGTATTTAAACCTATCAGTTTTTCATGATTCAGAGGTCCTTTTTTTGGACTTAACCATCTAAATTGGTTCAGAGGACCTTTTTTGGACTTGACCTAATCATCAGGACATGACCAACTTAATGGTTCATTGGTCCTTTGGGAACTCTTTTAATTTTTTCCTCAATCCAACGCTTTAGATACTTAGCGTGGACTCAATTTACAAATCTTCCATCCAAGAGATTCTTGATGGAGTATGCATTGATCACCATCTTGGCAATTACTTTAAATGGACCTAACCACAACACATCAAATTTTTTTCTTCATCCAAAACCATGCATATCACAATAGGCGACTCTTTCCCCTATTCGATATTCTTCTAATGCCAGTCAGTTTTTGTCATCCGTCAATTTTGCTCATATCCTTTTCTTCAAGGTTGTATCAAATGCTTGAAATTGCATATTGATAAGGATACTCATCAGTCGGTTCAGGTATTGCTCAGTACTCATCCCTGACATAGGTTCCACCACCAAATATAAAATAAGTGGCAGCGCGGCCTTTCTTCAGTGTAGTAATTCAAATGGTGTCTTTCCCATCGCCGTATGATGACTAATGTTGTAGGCAATTGCTACCAAACTTAGGTACGTTCCCCACGCAGAAGTTCTCCCCGCAACTAGCTTCCTCAGCATCACAGCCAGCATCCCATTGACCCATTCTACCAGTCCATTCGTCTCCAGCCAGTATTGTACTGACATGACTCCTTGGATCCCCATTATTTTGTTTAACCTTATGACACGTGAGATGTGAAGTTGGTCCCATTGTCACTCAGTAGGACCTGCGGACATCCATGCCAGTATACCACTTGATCCAGGATGAACCTCGCGATACTGGTAGCGTCTACTCTGGTTAGGGCCTTCGTTTCAACCCATCTCGTCAGATGGTCAATGGCAACTATGATATAATTGACTCCCCCTGTGCTCATCACCAGCGGTCCCATCATGTCAATGGACCTGTGCGCCAGGAGAATCCAGGGCGGACCAGTCAGTATCCAGTTGTATTCTTGTGTGGTTTGTGCAGCTGGCACTCTATGCAACAAGCCAGATGATCTGCGACATCATATTTGATCAATTCCCAGTAATAATACTGGCAAATATGGTTGGTTGTTTTCCTCAGGCCTCCATGCCTGACAACCTTGTGAGCTGTTTGTATTATTTTTGCTCTTTCCGATAGTTTTGGGAATAACAGCCACTTCCCATTGATCATCTTGAATAATTGTCCATCCATAGTCTCGGTGTTTTTTATCACCTTTTGAAGTGCACCTTGGATTTCTTGGGGCTCATCCTCGATTCCTCCTTCAACCATTCTCTGGAATAGCTCATCTACCTGCAGGTATACCAACTGGACCATTGGCAACCGCGATAAGCCTTCCACGTTCTGATGAGAAGTCCCCGCTCAGTGGACTATATCATAATTGTAAGCCTGAAGCTTAAGTGCCCATCAGGCTAGTCATCCTTCCAGTTCTCTTAGATTGTGCATCCAACACAGCAAAGAGTCTTCTGTCACCACCTCAAAGTGCGTTCTGTGGATGTACACCCAAAACTACTTACATGCATAAATGACCGCAAGGCTTTCCCACTCAGTCATGGTGTAGTTCCTCTCAGCAGCTGAGTGTGTCCAGCTCACATATGCCACCGGATGCTCATCCCCTAGTTCATCTACTTGGCTCAGTATGGCGCCAATCGCTGTCAACGAAGCATAGGTTTGAATGATAAACTCCCAATTGAAATTCGGATATTTTTTTAAATTTATTGTGGGGAAGGCCGACCATGGAATGGACACTTCTGAATATGACTCAGGACAGATAAACTTAGTACCGGGGGGAGGCACCCCAGAGAAGCGATGCTATCTCTTGTTGCCAGCGGGAACGCCACTTATGGGGAGGGGGAGGGAACGTGTGAAGGGGCCGTAGCCACTATTGAGCACGTGTGGAGGAAGGGGTCTGATTTGATGAACCAGACTGGGAACCAGGAGGAGACCAGCTGATGGCGACGCGGTGGGAGGTGTCCAAACATCCACGCTTGAAAGTGATCCACCAAATGAGACCGGATTCTGTGGACAGTTTCTGGGAGGGTAGGGGTGGAGCCTGCGATGGCATCTAAGACAATCGTGTGGATGGTCCACATGGCGATTGCAACCACCAGAGCATGGAGGGAGAGTGGAAGGGAGGAGGCCATTGATAGAGCAAACATATCTCTTGACAGACTGAAGGGATGTGTTTGATCCTGGCCCAGCAGACGTTGAACTTAGCGCCATATCACTTTAGAGGTGGGGCACTTCTCCAGGTGGTGGAACAGCGTTCCATACTGGCCGCACACGACACAGGATGAGTGTAAAGCGTTAGAGCGCTCAGCTGTACGATACACCTGCCTCAGGCAGCGCCACACATGGGAGCGGACTTGAGGTTGCAACAGAGGATGGTGTACATATTTCCAGATATTTTTTGGGTCTCAATGGAGTAAGGGATGTCCATCATGTCCAGGTAGTCCACCCTGGATAGGACATGGGGTCAAATGAGGATCACGCCATCATGGATGGGTAGCCCCTGTACCTCTTGTGTGAACTGAGGAGAGGGGCGGCCTCTTTGGGTTGTATGTCCGCTAATACGAATTCTCCACTCAGCGCTCCGCATGGAGAGGAGGATTCGTTTGTAGTGGGTTTTAGTCCCGTGGGGACCTGTGGCCGATGTATGTGAAGCGAGGTATTTCATCAGGGAGTGGGGGTTCGATGGATTGTTGAGGCCCAAGGCGCGGGAGAAGTTGGAGCAGGCTGCGCGGGACCAGTGTTGGGAGGGGAGTGTAGGGGTGGTGACGGCCGCAATCCAGGTACCCAGGATCTTGGTGGCATGGGCTTTGAAGTCAAGCAGGACCATGCCACCATGATGTTGAGGGCCAAACATGACCTCTAACCACACTGGTGGAAGGCGTCCCAACCAAAGCCATCCTTGCAGCGAGGCGTACAAGAATTTGTAGAAGCTTGGGGAGAAGGGGATGGCATGGGCTCCAAACCAGACTTTGGAGAGGAGCATGGAGTTGGCTAAAACAATCCTGCCAGTAAGGGAAGTAGGGTGGGCTCTGAGAGAGGCGATTCGCTTCGTCACGTTATCTAGAATATGGCACTCCATTACTGCTGACGCGTATCCGCCTGCCTCCATCCACACGCCCAGATGGCGTACTGGTCCTATGGTAGGATGTGGCACGAAGGGGAGCACCAGTGGGGCAGTGTGTTTTGAATTAGTAGGGCGAGGACGTGGGCGAGCATATGGGCCAGGTTGGGAACTAATTGCTGGGGTCCAGCAGTTCTGAAACTGACCAAGGAGGATGGTTTTGGTTTTTTAAGCGTTCAGTGCCACGTTGCTTACCTGGGAATACTCCTGGATGAGAGCTTCAAGCGCGCGTGCATCTTGATTATTAGACGCCCCCACCACACAATCATCTGCGAATGCCATTATCTTGACTGGGGCTTGTCCTGGCACGTGGACCCCAGTGAGTTGGGCAATCACATTTAGCAGTAGTGCGTCAATGCTGAAGTTGTATAAGAATGGGCAGAGGGGGTCTCCTTGTCTTAAGCCCCTTTGAGGGCGGACTACTTCCGTTAGGAAGCCAGGGCCACGCACTGGCATTATTGCCAATTCTGTGAGCAGCATTACCCAGTTGATGAAGCGAGGGGGTAGGCGGAATTGATGGAGGCAGGCCCTGAGGTATTCCCAGTTTACTCTATCATAGGACTTTTGTTGGTCCAAGAATACAAGTGCCCCAGAGGCTGTGGACTGAAATACATTAGCCATAGAGTGCACGTTATCCCAAAATGAACCTTCTGGGGATGAAACCGAATTTCTGGGGAGATGGTGGCAGATGCTACAGTCCCTAAACGGTTAGCCATGATTTTTGACAAAATTTTGGTGTCTGTGTTTGTTAGAGAAATGGGGCACCAGTTGGCTAAGTCTAGCTTATCCCCTTTCTTGAAGAGTGTGACAGTGAAGGCCTCATGTCCTCCTGGTAGGAGGCGCGTTTCCATCAGGCTTTGGTTAAGTGAGGCGAGCAGCAATGGGGATATATATTTGAAATATTTTTTGTAGAATTCATATGGAATGCCATCTGGGCCTGGGCATTTTTGGTTTGGTGCACCGCAAATGGCTGTCCATAATTCGTTCAGAGTAATCAAATTCATTATTTCCAGATATCAGAAAATGGAGCGGATTTGGGCTTGGTCAAAAAATTCCGCCACTTCAGCTGGCTGAATTGGGTCAGATTGGTACATCTCAGAGTAATACTGTTGCATTTTGATTGCCACTTCAGCTGTTGTATCCGCAATGGAATTATCCGATCTTCACACCTATGTGCAGGCCACACTCTGGTGTGGTGCAAAATTTTTTTAAAGAAATGTGCGGTGCACTTGTCACCTTTTATGATGCATGTGGCCTTGTACTGAACACAAACCTGATGTTTGTGTTGTCTTTCGAGTGCGTTGAGGTGGGCAGCTGCCTCCACCCACTTCTGTCCCCATGCAGAGCTGTATCCTGTAACTAGGATGTTGGACTCTAAGTGTGCCAATTATGCCAGAGCGCGCGAGATAACCGCTGATGTGGCTTGTGAGCGTCTGGACGAGAGATGGCGAGAGTGGTGGATAGTGTCATCTTTGAAAGTTGCCCATGTGGAAATGGGGTCCGCGCAAAAAGGTGTAACAAACTTTTTCGTCATAGTTGCCTCTTTTACCCGCGTGGGAAATCCTGGCAACCCAAGCTCGGAGGGGCAGATTTTGTACCAGTGTGGGACCTTAGAAGCCGTGACAGGTAGGTGGTAGGTTAGTGAGACCAGTCAATGGTCAGAGAATTCCAATTTTGTTGTCTTAAAGTGGGAGATGTGGGGTTGGAATTTCGACGGCATTAGAATAATGTTGATGCAGGTAATGGACCTTAATTGGCCGATGTGGACGTGGGGCCATGTCATGTTTTCAAGCAGCAGGACATGCCGCGGCAGCGCATCCATTAACCTGAGGGTGGCCTTTAGAATGCATAGTTCTACATGACCCTGGGGGGCGTGAGGTGAGGAAGGCCACCAGTCCGTTGGTGTGTTTAGCCAACAGTTCATGTCACCAATTATGAAGGAGTCTGGGGGAAGCGGGAGGGATTTGACTGACAAGAAAAATTCCTGATGCTCGCGTGCACTGTTTGGGTATAAATGTTGACAATTGTGTGCGCAACGTCAGCCCACGAGAAGGTGACAATGAGCACTCAGTATATCTAGGAATGTTTTTGAGGATGTGAATTTTAAATTATTTTTCTGAATTAGCATCCCGCAGTGCATTGACCAAAAGGATAGGGATGGGAGGAGCATTGTTTTCCAAGCTTCTTCAGAACCTTGTGGATGGTGGGACTCCTGGATGGCCAGGATATCCATGGGTAAATTGTGTTGTAAAAAACTCAGTTTCCTAGCCCGGGACAGGGAGGCCTTGAGTCTTGCGATATTCAACATCCCTATGGTGAAGGTTTCCCCCATCACACCTTAGGTGCGAGGGGGTGGGCACCCAGTCCCACCATTCTCTTCTAGATCCCCGCAGGCCTTCACAGCAGCGCGGGTGTTAGCAGCAACACTATCTGAGTTTTTGTTGATTTTTGTGGAAAGAGTTACATTGGCTTTAGCCTTCGCTTTTTGTTTTCCTGACATCAAACGAATTTTTTGTGGTGCGGGTGAGTTTGGTGCACCATTGAGTGGGTCAAAAAAATTTTTAGTTGGGATGGGTCCCAAGTTGGTTTCAATCGGAGCTTGGGTGCAATGATTGGGTGAGATTAATTCCCCATCAGATCCTCAGGTTGAGTGGCCCACTCATCATGGGCTTCCCAATCTGATTGGTTGATGGATTCCTGAGTTGCTTCTGCCACAAAGGTCTCCATGTCCTCCTGGCGTTGTGAGTTTGGGATAGTGGTGGTGGCTTTAGCCGCTTCCTTGGCCGTGGCCCTATGGGCCTGCTTGGCCTTCTTCCACTCTTGTGGGGAGATAGGCTTTACCAGTAGGTAGCAGCCTTGTGCTCCCCACAGGAAGGCCTCCTCGGTGCTTGCAGTTGGTTTGTAGTGTGCCTCCCCGCTGGCCATGGCCGCCAAGGGGTGCTCTTGGAATGTGACGCCCTCCTTGATGGGGCATGCGTGTGCCTTATGGCGAATGTGTCACAGTGGGTGCAAATGGGGGGCGCGCTGTCCATGGTCACCTGGAATGAGTGGATGGTATGGCCTGCGATATCAATAAAAGTGGAGTGTGGGATCTGGGTTAGGTCCTTCGCGATCTCCTCAGTTGGGGTCAGAACTGCAATGGCTTTGCCGGTGCACAGGTGTGGCATCAGTGTGAAGCATTGCATTTCAAAAGATTGTGTTTCGCCATATATGGCAAGACCATCTTTCATGTGTTTTAAAATTGTCACGTTTTACTGTAGTAGGCAAAAAGTTGAATGTGAGGAAAATTTGGTTTGTTTTGTCCATCTGGTGCGTTTAGTTTCAACGACCCATTGCCCTTCAGGGAGGTTGACCACTACGTGCACCGCTGCAGCCTCGTCTGCTGCCATTTTTCTTTCAAAACCTAGGTTCAGCCAACCGCGTGACATGGAGTGAGGTGCAACATACACCGCAGCCGGGAAAATTGTGTGTACATCTTCACAAATTTTTTTTCCATAAGGCCGTTTTTTGGATGTCCAGAAACACGTGGACTCCAAATTCCACCGACGAAAGTGGCTGGGAGTGTGGCGTATTAATGTATTGGTTGCATCATGCTTGCCATGCGAGTATCTCTGGGGAAATAGTGACCGCCAGTTTTTTAGTATTTTTGTCAATTCCGCTGGATTCTCCAGGGCGTTTTCAAACGTTGGAGGCCGCGGGCCTTCCACCTGCTCCTCTTAACTTGCTTGCCCAACTGCTCCCTGACATGAGCGCAGACTAATCTCCTCTGTGAGATTATCAAACTAGATTCAGTCTTGAATTGAATAGGGTGCAATAGTGATTGCAACAAGAAAGAAAAGTGAAATTTGGATATTTTAGTCCTAAAAATCTATCAAATACTGGCATAACTCATCAAAGGAGTTCTGGGCCTCAATATTCCATAAATTTCCTTTTTTTGGATCCTATAATAAATGAAATAAAGGCTTGGCTATTCAGGCGAAGTCCTGAATAAAATTTTTATAGTATTCAACCATCCCAAGGAATACTTGGATGTCTCAGACACTCTTTGGTACAGCCATACGCTCTATAGCTGCTATCTTCTGGGTTTGTGGCTGCAATCCACTTGAGTTGATCACAAATCCCAGGTATTCCAACTCTTTCTTGAAGAAGTAGCACTTCCTTGGTTTGATCTTCAGGTTAGCTGCGGACAGTCTCTTATAACTTCCTCCAAGTGGTGCAAGTGATCCGTAAACGTTCTGCTGAACACATTGATATTATCCAGATATACCAGGATGCATGACAACTTCAGGTCACTTAATATAGCATCCATGGCCCTCTGGAACGTCGCAGGCGCATTTCAAAGACCCTGGGGCATCCTTGTCAGCTGGTATAACCCCTGCGCGGTAATAATCACACATTTTTCTGGTCTTCTTCTGGCAAGTCAATCTGCCAGTATCCTGAGATCAGATCCATTGTGGAAAAATAATTCACTTCTCCTAAATGATCCAGCACATCATCAATCTTTGGTAGGGGATGTGAATCCTTCTTCATATTTTTTTTCAGCCTCCAGTAGTCAATCACCACTCAGTTTGATCCATCCTTCTTCTTCATGATCAGAATTGGACTCTCCCAGGGACTTGACGACGGAACTAGAAGCCCATGCTTCACTAGTTTGCTGATCTCATCCTCCACTACCGCTTTGGTGGCCTTCAATCTTTGGATCAGTCTAATCTTTATCGGTAGATTTTCCCCAGTGTTGACCTTATAAATTACATCTCATGCACATCCCAAATTGTGGTCATCCTGAGCGAACACTTCCTAATATTTCTCAAATAGTTCGAGCACCTCCTTCTGCTGGCCTTCCAGCAGATCAGCAAGCTGCTCCCAATCAACCAATAGGTTGATGCTTTTGGCTACCCCAGCTGGTAATCCTATTTCATCAAGAGACCCAAAATTGTGGAATTGTTTCAATTCAGCCATTGGGATCAGATGAATAAACGCAATGATCTGATTCCTCTTGATCTTCATTAGTTTTTCACTCAAATTCGCCAGGAGAACTCGTATTTCTCCATGGCCCAGCATTATTATCCCAGGAGCTACCCATGGCTCCACTCTGGACTTCTTCCAGGGGCTTCTGACCTCCCCATACAACAGCTCCAGAATCTCCAAAGTCAAACCTGTGTCAACTATTATCTGTGATCTGGATGGTATGGTCCTTTTTTTCTTGATCCTTAATGGAATTCCCTGGTTTTCTAGGATTTCTGCTGGCATCTCATGTCGCTTTCTACCAACTAATTGGTATCAAATTGGTACAATGTCATCATTGTAAATCAGATCAATGAAGTTGTTTCTCTGATTCAAGGGAGCTTCACCATCCTTCTGGTATACCAATGGTAACGTCTAACCCAGGATGGTCAACTTATTATCCTCGAAGTTAAATTTAACTCCATACTTCTGTAGAAACTCCATTCTGATCAGGATATCATAACTTTAGTTCACCAAAACTATCTCTGGCACAGATATCACCAATAGCCCAAATTGTAGTAGCAGCACACTATACGCTCCACAGGAAACGGTGGTGTTTGGCCCAGATGCTCCGCATTCTCTCTTGTGTTCCAAGTCTGGCGAGATCTTCATCCTCTTTACCAGCTTGGTTGACACAATATTGATGGGCGCTCCACTGTCGACAATCACCCTCACCCTCACTCGATTCACTTGAATATCTATATATGTACACTCAGAGTACTGTAATATAGTATTTAATGAGTGAATGGCGGCCTTATTAGCTGAATCTAGGGTGTGAATAAACTGCGCCAATAATTCAGGAAACCATTCCTTTATCACGCCAGGGGGGATAGACAGATTGGCCTCATCTAAATGGACATCTGATAACTCATCAGGATTCTTGGTGGTTCGAATCTTCTCTGCCAGTTGTTGGGCGTACGGCCGGGCAACTTCCTGAATTATCTTGGGGGCCAAGCTTCTTCGCCCCAGCTCTAGTCACGGCATTCACATCCATATTAACCACTTGGTATAGCTGATCCTGCTCTTTATCTATGAACAGATTGCTAATATCTATTTCTTTATTCATTATATCAGGTGGAACAGGTTTCTCCACCGCACTAGACTGTTCCTTATCTAGGCCGCGGGCCCTTTTCCCAAATCCTTGGCGGCTGCTGTCTCCTTGGCCTGGACCATGTTAATCTGATCCTTCAGCTTTTTGCAGTGTATGGCGAAATGTCCTTTCCCGCCACACTGATAGCAGACCTTCTCTTTCTTGCTTTACCGTCCAAATCCTTCAGGCTTATTTCCCAGCACAGTTCAGTTGGTAGCCTCTTTTGCTCCTTTGTTTCCCTTCATGGGATTCAGATTTCATACCAAAATAGACTTGAAGCTTCTATTTGGCGCATTGAACGTCGCTCCCAAAATCTTCAGGTTGTCTACCATTTGCGAGGTATTTATCTCCATCACAAATATGGAAGACATCATTCAATGCAAATTGCAATAGGGCTGAAGGGCCGCTTGCAAAGCGATTCTAGCATCAAAGTCATCTAACACTTTCGCTCCAGCCAGGATTTGTGACTCCTGGTAAAATTGATCCATGAAGCTAGCAAAAGACTCATTTTTATGGAACTGAATTCCCATAAATTCTTGCTTGCATTTCGACATGTGAGTT
>JAKSZP010018091.1:0-14842 GCA_022478985.1 Massospora cicadina
AACTGAAGAGGCCTCGGTGTCAGGATCTGGGGGGTCCCCATCCTCTTCCACCTCAGCTGGTTTAGCGGGACCACATTTCTTCCTCCCCTTTTCAGTACTAGACTGAGCCAGGGGTGGAGGCTGCTCAGTCACAGCATCCTCCGGAAGCTTGCCTTTGCCAGGGTCCTTGATAGACCCCTCTGCTTTGGTTGGAGGCATTGGGTAGAAGGCATTGGCCCACTATTGCTAGCAGGAAACACCTCCCTCACCTCCGCCTCTTCCCCTATGGGCCTCTCGCGCTCTGTCACAACCACATCCCTTATGGTCGCCCGCCTCTTACGCAATTGAGTGATGGGGAGAACCCCATCCATTTGGGAGGCGACCGCCTCCATAATGTCCTTTGCGGACTGTGCCAAAACGCCGCCCAGCTCAATTTGGAGTCTCATCGCTTCCCTCACCTTCTGGGAGCATTTTGACTCGTTGTTGACCTTCCTCGCACTTTTCAGCACTCTAGTCACCACCTCCAAAGTGATGCCTGCCGCAGCCTCCTCCCTTGCTTTGGCTGACATCTCAGTCAGCTTCTCCAACGCCTTCTGGAGAGCCAACTTATCCTTCTCAGAGGGCGCCATCACTGGCACCCCCGCGCTAGGACCGCTAGGCTTGGCCACTGCTGCAGGAGGTTGAACCTGAGGACATTTGGCTCTGACATGCCCCTTCGCACCACACAAGAAGCACCTGTTCAGCGGTACCACAGGGACACTCCAGGTCCCCACAGTGACTGAACGAGGAAACTCTCCGTATGATTTCAAAAGTTCAACTTTCAAAACCCAGTCCCCAGATCCTACGGTGAACTTTTCAAGCTACCATTTTTCTGCTTCAAGTTCTTTACCAGCTTGTTCTCATTAAAAGAGATCACTCTGCTAAAGACTTTCAGCTGAGACATCATGGCCCCTCTAATGATCACAGGTGGTACGTCCCTTAGAATGAACCTTCCAATCTCAGTGCTGATGTCAAGACATACAGCCTCCTTGTCCTTTGTGCTTAAACTGGCAGCCAAAACCTGTTCCTTTTGAAGCTTAGACTGGAAGGTCATAAGTTTCAACCCAGGAGCCAAATGTGAAATATGGAGTGGGGCGAACCCACACAACTCAATCACCCTGACCATGAGCATCTCCTTAGACCATCCAGTCTTCAATTCCACGGCGTGAACCCTCTTGAGGCTCTCCACCATGCTTGCTGTCAGATCCTTGGATGGGCCAGTATACTCGCTTCAAAAATCTTGGTTCTGACACCAAATCCATTAGCAGCCACTGCAGCAAAGGAGACCAAAGCCCCCTCTGCAGCAGAAGCCACCCCCACTGTTGATTTGTTAACAGAGTTGGTCTCTCCAGTTTGGTTTTGTGATGAAGTTTGCTCTCCAGACCCTTTTTATGTGGGAACCATCGCAGCCCTTTCAGGTCAGTCTGCCATTTTGGTATGTGAGTGCTCTCGCCTTTCACTGCACCAGTGTAAGCCCACGTAAGCTACTGGCCGCTATCCAGGTCTCAGGCCAAACTATAAAACCGCGGTGATTATTGTAGACAGGTGAGCTGAAGCTCAGCCAATTAGGATTGCTCCACACTTGTCTCTGAGACCTGCTTTTGCAGCACCCCACCTCATAGGAAAGTAGTGTGACAGATGATGCGCCTGACTCTTGCCTCCCCCTTCCTGCCCGTATTCCCCCCCAAAGGAGAGTGGAAGCACCCGCAAGAACAGATTAGTTCACAGTCATTAGCTTCCATCCCACTCCTCATCCAGGCCACTACTGGACCTTTTCAGGGCGCCTCTCTGGGTTCTGGTGTTAGCTACTCACTCATGTTTCCACAAGCTTTCCTTGGTTGCGCCGCATGAAGGCCCCAGCTTACCATACCTAGCTCCCAATGATCTACAATTTAAACATAACAGGATCATATCTCAAACTATGGAAAGACAAATTTTTCTAGGGTAAGTAGATGTCAGAATCTAATACTAGGATAACTTCATGAGTAGGTGTTCAGGTAAAGCATTTGATAGTATAGCAAGCCAATTATCTGAGAAAGTATTAAGCTAAGTAAACTTGTAACGGGCGGGTTATGTCAATATGCCACAAAGGAATTGTGCAGTATAAGCCACATCGCTGACCATACTAGAGACAGGCCTGCTGAAGCCCATCCCCAAACCCTTCTGCCATGCCTCATCATTGCCATATTTCTTAAACCACAGTCCCCATGACGCTGCACATCAACAGCAGGGTCTGGATCCAATACAGGGCCAATAGTGACGCCAACGCCACGCCAAGCTCACTGGTTGAAATCATACTTCAATCTGATGTTATATTTTAATGAAATAATGTTTTTTATATTAGCAAGTGATTTTTATTGAATTTTTGGGTATTTTCTTAGAAGATTCAACTGGCCATTCAAGGCCAAAACACCCTCTAGTAAATAGCACTCTGCAAGCATTGTGTAAGCTCCCTCCTATGCTAGGCTCTCTCAAACACCATCCAGCACATTATTTTCAAAGACTCCACATCCCACCGGATCATCATCCATGATGTGCGTAAGCCCAATATAATATTTTATCAGATGCATTTTGGTTCTGGTATGTCAAATCTCGCTAACTCTGACTTCCTTGAGTTTGAGTCCCTTTGTATTAAAGCAATATATGGATTGAATGCCACCTGATCTGAAGCAATGATTGGATCAGGTGCCGCCTGATCCATTACATAAACCACATAACATTTGGGTTGCCAAAGGTATATGAAGCTCCAATACATGTAGATAAGCTAGTGATTATTATATAACATAATCTTAACTCTATAGTAATATAATTTTAGCTATCTCAGGAATCAAAGGTTCCATATGAGATCATCATCCTGCGCTTGTAAAGCACCACCATATCTGAAGGGAAAAGGCTAGCCCTACATTAAAGTTTAATTAAAACTCAGGCATCTTATATGATATAGGAAAAGTAGAGGATTAGGATGAAGATGTTGTGAGTCTATATAATACTATATATAGCTATCAGGGTGGTAACTAATGATCATGCTAGAATTAGATAATGTAAGTCCTGGGGAACGTCCCCTGTGTGTCAATCGGGCCCTCTTCCCATTTCCAAGTAAGAAGGCTCCAAAGAGGGTGGCAGTACCCCTCGTTACCAAGGATGACCTCGCCCACGTGGTAGATGAGCGCTGGGTAACAGCCCTCCCTCTTTGGATCCTTCCCGGTGCCAACACTCACCTTGGCAGAATTAGTATGTCTAATCAGGGAAATTTGTGCCCAAGATCACTGAAATGAACTCAATAGGTCTGAAAACGAGTGGAAACAAGCCTGATGATCAGAATCCACATAGTTGAAAAGGGATGAAGATTGATTTATCAGCCAGAATTGCTGACGTTTTGATTAGGCCAACACCGCGATCATCAAAATTAACCCCTCTCAAAATCATCAGGGATGATCCCTGACGTGCAGGTAGTAGCATCAGACACCATCGACAATAGTTTGAAGCTCCCTTCCAGCAAATCAGGCTTTGCAGCTGATGCAATGCTTTTGATCAAACAAATGGCCCAGCGACTGGGAATGGGTGGGTTGGGCATCCTGAACCCATTGCCAACCAATTGGGACTGCCCTTATGTGGGTTGGCCCTGGGGGATTCCCACTGCTCATCAGGCCAGATGCTGTTGCACCAACCATCAGAAATGCAGTTGAGCCTCAGTTCAGGCGTTTGAGGTTGAACTGACAGCGACTTGACCTGCTGCCAAATTCTTTGATGTCAGTTCCCAGTGAGCTTATCTGCCTCCATTCCTGAATAATTCTCTGGTTAGGTCAAAATTGAGGGATTTAATTAATTCTTGTTCCCGCATCAATTGACCACTATTTAATCAGTTGCATTGCACTGAGAAAATTGTTGGCCGATTTTCTTCACTTTCCTTTACAATAAAATTTGCCTCTAAAAACTATCAATTTTGATTTTATTGATAAACTTCTGGCCACATTTCTCAATAGCTTTTCTCTAGTGGCCTGTTGGTTCTTATTCCATATCGGCTTTACCAGTAATAATGGTCACTATGGCCCCCATCATAGTAATCTGGATTCAGCAAGCTAGATACTTCTGGCAATTCAACCCCATTATTACAAACATCCGCCAACAATATAATGGGATCTTGTGGCCTTACATCCACCATCTCCAAGCAAGGATCCGCCCCCTTGTCTCCACAGTTGAATTGAACCCACCCGCCAGTAACCTTGTAGAAACTATACCTGTGGTACCACCCCCTGCAGCAAGACCACCAGTGTCTAATGCTGTCTCTATTTGGTTCTTTCTCAGGTTGCGTTCACTTTTGACCTACACCAACGGTTTATCATTTCACAATGCCCAGCTCCATACAACGTCATATGTGCGGCAATGCCTCTAGCATTCTGGCTTGCTTTTTGGGTGCTTATGCATCCTGACTGGCAGGCCAGTCTAAACTTCTTCTGCAGTTTTCATGATAGATACAAAAACTCAGTAACCTAGAAGTTCTATTGACCAATATTCCTACATAGAGCCATTGAGACTCTACGAAGTTGTAATAGCTTGATTGGGCTCACCACCTCATACTTTAAAAGATAAAACTTAAGTATCTGAATATGGAAGCTACTTTTATTTCCATCATTTATGCTAAAAGCTTGTAAATCATGTCCTTCTATATAATGGCCACTAACGTAAAAATGACTTATTATCAGCTAAACTGATTATAACTAAGTATATCAGGAGCACTCAAGGACTAGAAATTTATAGTGTCAAAATTAAGAGGTGGAAAATAGTAATTTTAAAAAGTCATGGATAATTTTTTGTTGCATCAGCCTACATCTACATTAAAAAGGTTATCAGTTACAATATTTTCTGAGTATAACCAATTTGGGTCAAATTATCATTGAGTTATATTTATGATATCAATGACACTAACGTTAGAACCTAAATGGTTGCAAAAACCCTAATAGATGCATCTAATTTCCTCTTACTCAGGTTCTCTAATATATAAATACAACTATTTGAGACATTTAATCAACTTTACATAACAGAATTAATGTTTTATTCTAAAGCTCTGTATAAGGGCTTAAAACTAGCACAAACTTTGTTCATCATAATGGCAGGATAAAACTGGGCATGGGGCTGTTATTCAACCAAGATTTAATATCATCAAAGCTTTGGTAGTATTTTTGATACCTAATAAAAAATATAATCATTGGTACAGTAAAGCAAGGTATAGGTTTTTAATCTTAAGTAGCAACAGTCAACGTTAAAAATCTAATGTTCTAGCCAATCTTATCTGAAATATTCTCAACATTAAAAACCTTTAATGGTTATATAATGAGAGTAATTGGATATGATAAAACTATAAATGATGCCCTAATTGATAACTTTAGTTGCTACTCCATCTTTGATATAGCAAGCTCAAGCATTAAAAATTTTATATCTCTAAGTGGGAAAAAAGTGCTGTTTATAATCAAAATTGCGGAAAGCTTGAGATAGAGGTATATAGTCAGTACTTGTCAGTTAAAATACATAGTCAAAGCTTATGTATGGTAGGCAAAACTCCCAATTCTGATGGATTAGCAAATCCAGGATAGAAAGATAGGATATATAGAGTTAAATAAGAGAGAAGGATTGACAATTTCATGTAATTGAATACACCTGAATTGACGCAGATCATATCTATAAGATAAAGGTTTCAGGATGTCTCAGGGTTTATGTGGAAGTCTTTTAAAAGATTAGTAACTTTTTGGAACTACAATCAATTTAGATAAGGAGTTATCTAGGTAATGTAATATAATGTTTAGGCCTGAAAACCAAAGTTAATGTAGAAAGCTCCCATGATGCCAACACAACAGCTACGTTTCTATTTAAATAATCTCACATCTGTTATTTGAGTTTAATTTTTTCTTGGAAAAGTGAAACCTTCATACTGCTGCTGATTTGTTGCATGTAAAGTTAACTATCCACTGCTGCCCTAATTTAGACACTGGTGTGACACTACTAAGCATATTTAGTTGCTACCTAATTGGCTTAGACTGCATTTCAGTCATTAAGCTTTTCAAGATTTTAACCAGATGGATCCTTCTAATAGTATCTGGAATAGGGGTGTCAGTTAGTCAGGCATAATTGCAGGCTAATCAACTAGTTTGATATTATTTAATGCTATAAAAATATTAATCATTTTAGGTTCAGCAGATTTCCAGTTTGGCGCTGACTATAAAATCGTAGGTGATTGTGGGAATTTCTGGCGGAAAGCTGATGTATTCATTTACAAACATCTAATGATGATTTTGCTAACTTGAATTTGAGTTGGCAGAATCTTATCCCTGCGCCAACTGCCATATAAAATAAATGAGGGATTTTCCTGCGGAAAGTCAAAGTATTTTTTATCAATCATTTAGGATTTGCAACTAATTTAGAGCACTGGTGACTCATGCCAAGGATGCATGAAGTTTTTATAGATGGATTTATATACAATCAACCAGTGACTTATGCTGAGGATGGATTGACTTAATTTAATATTCAGTGATCAGATGAGCTTTCTGGAGGGAATAGCTATCAAGTATGAATGAATGAAGTTTATGATCTGATAGAGTTTTCGAATCAAGTGGCTAATGGGGTTTCCAGTATTTGATTGGCCAAAGAGTACTTGGGCGCAGTAGCCCCAAAAGTAGTATAAATAGTCATTCATTCCCTCCTAATGAACATCTCTCTTGCATCAATCTTACTTTTATTTGATAGTGGCTTAGAGTAGCTAGAGTAGAAGTGGATAGGACTGGGGATTCCCAATAGTCGCAGGTGATCACGCCTGGAGCAGCCAGCACTGCCAGCTCCCATGCCTCCTCCCTATGAGGAACCAGCTGGAACCTGGCCAGCTGGCTACCAGTGGATGCGCTGACTGGCTGCCAACATTACAGGGTGCAGTGTGGGAGTGCCATAGCTGCTCAGGAAGGGGGATGGACTTTCTGGGGCATGCCCAGATGGGTTGTTAAAGGGTCATGAGATGGGTTAGCATGGAAGTGCCTGAGCTGCTCAGGAAGGGGGAAGGACTTGCTAGGGCACACGCCAAGGACACCTGGGGCTAAAGGCGATGCCGTTGGTGGTTAGTTGTTAGGTTGGATGTGGCTTTGTAGGGGATGGTATGCCAATGAAGGTAAAATAGCAAAGGGCCAACCAGTCTTCATACTGGTTGGCCTGGAACACTAGTGGAGCCCATGGTCAATTTCGTGACAGTGGTGCTCACTACAGGAGGTTTCACTAGTGGGCTGCTTGAGTAGTTGGAGGTTTGGTTACAGAGTGGCGAAAGCCACTGGTTAAGACCGACACTCCTTCAAAGGGGTACTGGGGGTCTTGACACCATTGGGGTGAATCGTGCTGAAGGTTACCATCTGGTTAAGTGAAGGGCAATGTCAAGATTTTAACGGATGTATCCTTATGATAGTATCTGGATTCTGGGTGTCAGTTAGTCGGGCATAATTACCAGCTAATCGCCTAGTTTGATACTATTTAATGCTACAAAAATATTAATTGTTTTAGGTTCAGCGGATTCCCGTTTTGTGCTGACTATAAAATTGTAAGTGATTGTGGGAATTTCTGGCGGAAAGCTGATGTATTCATTTACAAACATCTAATGATGATTTTGCTAACTTGAATTTGAGTTGGTGAAATCTTATCTCTGCGCCAACTGCCATAAGAATGATTGTGGAATTTTCCAACGCAAATTTGAAGTATTCATTAAAAAATCAACTAGAATTTGCAACTAATTTGGAGCACCAGTGACTCATGTCAAGGATGATCAGAGTCCTATTTAAATATGAGTTTTTATACAATCAACCAGTGAATTATGATGAGAATGGATTGACCTAATTTAATAATCAGTGATCAGATGAGCAGATCTGGAGGGAATTGCTATGAAGTATGAATGAATGAAGTTTATAATCTTATAGAGTTTTGGAATCAAGTGGCCATTGTATTTTCCAGTATTTGATTGGCCAAAGAGTACTTGCACGCAGTAGCCCCAAAAGTGATATAAATAGTCCTTCATTCCCTCCTAATGAACATCTCTCTTGCATCAATCTTACTTTTATTTGATAGTGGCTTAGAGCAGCTAGAGTAGGAGTAGATAGGACTGGGGATCCCTGTTAAATGCAGGTTATCACGCTTGGAGTGGCCAGCGCTGCCAGCTCCCATGCCTCCTCTTTGTGAGGAACCAGCGGGAACCTGACCAGCTGGCTACCAGTAGATGCGCTGACTGACTGCCAACCTTGCGGGGTGCATTGCGGGAGTGCCATAGCCACCCAGGAAGGGGGCAGGACTTGCTGGGGCACATGCTGAGGACACCTGAGGCTAAATTTGAAGCTGTTGGTGGTTAGTTGGTGGGTTGGACGCAGACTTGTAGGGGTTGGTACACCAATGAAGGCGAAATAGCAAAGGGACAACCAGTCTTCTTAATGGTTGGCCTGGCATACTAGTGGAGCTTATGGTTGATTTCCTGACAAAGATTATCTGGCCATTCTGTTCTCTCCTAGAAATCTGGACCTTAAAGCTGCTCATGTCCAACTCACATGTCCTTCATTATCTTTATATCTCAATTAAATCCTATCTTAGCATGAGTGTTAAATGTGACTGCCTTTTCTTTTTTAGTACTAATAGTGCTCAACCCAAGAGAGGAATCCTCCAAGCACCTTTATTTACAGTGTACAAAACAAAGTGATGATAAGATAAAATTCTTAGAATGATGCTTCAACTTTAGACTAAGCACCCATTCTAGAAGGGAAGAGAGGGTACATGATTTTCATCTGGTGCTGGCTTCAGGTGGTGGCAAAGGTAAATAGAAGAAAGTAGGAGCATCAGCAGCGTGCAGAAGAAGGAGAAAGAGGTGGGGGTTCTCTTCATCAATGAGGACAGTGGTTTGATTGTATCAACATACTGGGCGAGTTGAAATTTGGCAAAGGTAACAAGGTTGGGCACACAAGTGAAGGATTTATTGTTTTGGTGGAGAGGGGTAGTTGTGGTCACCGAGTGAAGATCTCACCACATTGATGCATGCGTGGCTAGCTGCATATACTAGTTCTTCAAATTTGAATTTGGTATTCTTGGGGAAATCTAAAGGGAATTTAGGTATAGGAAAGCCCTTGCAAAGTTTCTCAATCGCCATATGGAGGGCTTGGCAGAGGAGGGAGTTATTGGGGGAAGCAGCTACATCAACAGCCTTTTGATGAATACTTTGATAATTTGGGAATCCATTTTGAGGATGAAAATGGTGGCAGGGAGTCAAATCAGGAGGTTGGGTGAAGAGATCTGACCGCTTAAAGTTGGTATTAATTCTGTAGGGCATTATACATCATCAATCCATTTAAGAGCCTCAAAAGGATTTGATATGACCAGAATGGGCCAGCAACAAGAGTTGGTGAGGTGGCAGCTGCCGATTGATTTTGCATAGCATAACATGGCAATTCCAACAGCACTTGAGCAGCCATCTGCTCAGGGATGGTTCTGGCAGTTAATTTTGAGTGGGCAGAGTGGTGGGAGCAGTACCTGTGGCACTTCAAAATTGGGGGAGGGAGGACTGATCCCTAAGAAAACAATTTAGTAGAATCAGAAGTGAGGCTAACACCAGAGGGAGGAGCGATGGAATCAGCTTTTTCAGAAAGCGTTGGGCACTTGTACTTTGAATAATCAATATCAAAGTACAAGAGATAAATAGCGTGGAAGTTTTTGATGTGTGCTCAGAAAGGATGATCAGGGGCTGATCTAATCATGGAGTAAGGAGATATTTCAAGTTGGATGTCCCAACAGAATGGGAAGATTGTGGCAAATGCGCGAGGCCCAGTGAGACAATTGACTCCAAATGAAACCACAAATTGCAGCATGGGGTCAGCGCCATAGGTAGCCAAGCCCTCTACAAGATCAGGGCAAAGGCTTTGGGGAGAGGTGGGAGGGCAAGATGGCATATTGGACCACCAGTGTGGCCTCATCCAGAAAGTGAGTTCATATTGTTGGGATATGGTATTTTTATATATGAAGGGTAGCTGTGCTGCAATCATAGTGTGGGCTTCACAAGAGAAGCCAAGATCAAAGTACCCCTTGAAGGGGCGGAAATCTATGAATCTGGCGGATTTGTAAACCGCCGTGTCCATCTCAATAATGGCTATAATCGCATAGGGGAAGAGGTTCCCATACTTGATCTGAAGGCTGAAAATACAGGTTATTTCAAGGGAGCACCAGGGGGCTTCAAAAAACTTCCTGTGAGCGTGCAAGGTGGTGGGCTAGGTACTGAGGCAGAAAGTAGCAACTAAAAGTGTTAAGGGGCTAGCTGGGCTAATCCGGGGGCGTTTCAGTGATGGGTAATAAATGCCAGGAGGTGGCACACCGCCAACCCACATGGGGATAGTAGGCGTCAATCTGGTTGACATAGGCTGGGATTGGTGCTGGCAAAGGTGGTGAAAGTAATTTTTTTGCTAATTTTTGAGTTCAATCAAAATACTGATCAAAGTGAGAGAGTATGACTGCCTTTTTCTTTAGATAATAATGAGATGATTAAGCTGGCCGATATCAGAATAGCAGCTCACTAAGAGAAATTGTCCTTTGAATGTGAGTGCTTTGCAGATACTTAATAGGCACAGACTACTAAGAGGTGCCTTACTAGTGAGGGTTAATATCTGTGAAATAAGGAGATGTTTTAAGATTTTTGAAAAAGTAAGATGAAGAATGAAGGGTTTTTTGTGCTGTTTAACATACTATTTTTAGCAATTTAGCCAGAGGTTCCACCCAAAAATCCTTCCTCAATTATAGCTTTCAGGTGTAATATTATCTATAGCTTATAGTTAGAAACATAGTAACCAAAATTTTAATTAAGAATAAATAATACTAGAAGAGTTTTTAGTAAGTTTTATTACTAAATATGGGAATGAAATAACCCAAAAACCAGCACAATGCAGTTGTTGGGTATCATACCTAAGGGATGTAAGATAAGCGACTTAGTAAGTTTGAGTCTTAAAATCAAGCCTACTTTTTCTCAAACAATCCATCTTTGGATTTTGATCTGACTTCAAGAGTCAAACGTTTGATTTGAGTTCTAGCTTTCTAATTCTCTTAAAAATTCCTAGGATGTGTTGGCTCATTAAAAACATATTGTATGCCATTTTGTTTGAAATCTCAGTAGAACAAACCTTTTAATTTTATTTTTGTCACCTGGGGTCGTCCTATATATTAATATTAAAGATAACTGTGATAGTTTTGAATTGTTTGCTGGGGAGGAGTATTGCCTTAGTGCATCTTGCTTTAACCCTGTTTCTAAAGTCTAAAGAGAACTTTTGATCTTAGTACACAGAACTCTGCATATTTTATAACAATAATGGACTGCAACTTGGGATTATGTTGTAGGATTGTGGGACAAACAAGAAGGGACAGCTGTCACCCATCTCTTATCTAGGTTGTACCATAAATCAGTGAGTCAAGTAATATACAAGCCTTAAGGTTGACGTCCTTCTTAGTTCAAAAGGAATGCAAGGTCCTATCCAGCATGATAGCTGAGATTTGGAATCTTACATTACCATTTCTTATAAGAACTGGATAAACTCCCTCAGGGGCCTGTGATAGAGCTTAATTATTGTATGGAGCTAGTAACATGAGGGCTGCGATGACAAGCATCTTGGGCTGGGAAGGAGAAAATGCTTTGGGGTTTTGGAATTGAAATCAGAAATTAGTTTTTTGAAAGTTGGCGCAATCTTTGGAATAGACCCTACTGTTTTCATAAGTAAAGTAACTTTTCCAGGACACTAAAAAATTCTGTTCTCAAATCATTGGGAGTCCAATGTCTTTTTCATCTCAAACTTGGGTGGACCTTCTACTGTGATGGGCTCAAAATTCGCTTTTTTTTTCCTCAGAGTGTGAAAGGGATGATATATGAAAGAGAAAGTAAATTTTTAAGTGTGGGCAGTTCCACATATAAGGCACTGTTATTAAACACTTGAAAAATTGGAAAGGGACCGGCTTGTTTGCAAGCCAACTTATGATAAGGCACTTTAAGGTTCAAATGATTGGTATCAACCTACCAATTTATCTACTTAATAGTCTGGGGCCGCATGGCGTTTTTATCAGAAACTCTCCTAGCGTAAACAGCTGACTTGAGCAACGGTTTTTGGACTTATTGATATACCTTCTGGATGTGCTCAACAATGGTTTCCACTGCTGGGATTTGTTGTGGATGTTTGGCCCACTAGTGAAAGAAGTATTATACTCCAAGTTGGCATACATTGTTGATATCCCTGAAGATTCGTGGAGAAAGTTACTGTAAAAAAACTGGGATAGAAGAATATTTGCTGCTAAAATTTCCTAAGAAGCGATAGCATAGCATTGGAGATACTGCTCTAGTAAATGGTTTTTTTGCTTCATTTGGACATCTTATTGAGGTTGGTACACCAATGATCTGCAAGATTTGATCTTCAGCAAATCGCACGTTGCCCTAAGATCTTGAGGTAAACTGAGGCCCTCTATTGCTGATTACTTATGGGCAATACAAACAATGAAAAGACATGTGACACAAGCAGACGCATTAATCTTAAGTTTTGTGATTTTCAAGCAGGGGATGAAGATGTCATAATTTTGTATATGATCTACCACCACCATGACTGCAAAGATTCACTGAGACATCAACAAACCTATAATAGAGTTTAGCAAGCTGGAGTTCATGACCCCTATGCTTGCTGAAGGGTGTGGAGGAGACCATATCACTCTGTTTTGTCCAAAAAGGGATTGGGCACTCGTTAAACAACCTTCTATCCAATCTAGGGCATCCTTTATAAGTACATTCCAGTTTTACCCAAGTTTGATCAAATTAGGTCAGTTTTTTACGCCTGCCTGCCCCATGGTAGTGGGATCATAGAGTTCTCTTATAACGTGAGAACTCAGGGGAGAGGGAACCCATACCTTGTCATGAACTTATATTACCTAACCTTTGAGAGAGATATCATAGATTTGACTTTCTAACCATCAACCTTAACCAGGTGATCAGTACCTTCAAGGTCAGAATACTGTGACTCTAACATTGTGTAAATAGGGAACCTTAGTCTTAAGACAGGATGGGGGTAGTATCACAAGAACCCACTTTAATCAACATGCTCAGAAACAGATGCAGGGTGTTTGGGTAGTTTATAGACTGGGGGTTTGGGTTTAGGACGCGGAGTGGATGGATCTACTGTGGCTCAGGGTGGGGTAGAGGTGAGACTATCAGTTCTAAGGGAATCATGCAATTAACTCCGAGTCATCTATGAGCCAAAACCCCATTGAGGGGTTGCAACTAAGGATATCTAGCAGAATTTGGGTGGACCCAATGGAAAACTAATAATTGAAGTTAAAATCAGGAGATACTATTGAGTTCTGGTTTTTCTGTGCACCACTTCTATGGATTTTTGTAATAAGTGAGAAATTTGTGGTCAGTGCGCACCACTACAATATGCTTGGTGCCTTGTAAGAGATAATGACAAAAAAAATTAAAGACCAGAAAAGGGCAACCAACAATTTGTCATCTATGACCCAAAAACGCTCAATCATGGTAAACTTCTTTAAAAAGGCTCCCACTAGATGTTACTACCCCTCATACTCCTATAACAGGACAGCACCAACTGCCATGCCCAAGGTGTCACAAGCCACAATAAAGGGCTTATCTTTGTCAGCATGACGCAAATTAAAATAGTTATGAAAATTCTTTTCTTTCATCAAAAGCATGTTGGCACTCTGGGCTCAAACAAAAATGTTTTTTTTGCTAGTGAGGGGGGTAAAGGAGATTCAAGCTCAAATGGATGGTGAAATATTATCCAAAAAGGCAACATACCTAAGAAGCTGTGCAGTTGCTTCTGAGACACAGGAGTAAGCCAAAAGCAAATAACACTCATTTTTAGAAGCGCAATAGAGCAACTATCCTTAAATAACAGATTCCTGAGGAACTGCACTTAGTTCTTATAAAACTCACATTTGGCTTTGCAGCTAACCCAGATGTAAGTGTTGGGATTTACCCTAATTTGGGTAAAGCCTTGACTTGTGGTGTCCTCATTAAGCATAATTAAGTTTTTGTGCTATATTTATATATTCTTAAGTATTAATTCACATGTGCGCAGTGCACCATTGATTCCAATCCTATTTACTCCATTGTGCAATGCACCAATTATATCATTTCAAATGGCATCTAAACTCATTTAATTTAATTTTCAATATCAAAATCAAGTTATATGACTTATAACAAATTAATTTCTTCCTAATCAGGAATAATTAGCATTTTGAGAATTCTACAATTTAACAAAGTTGATATCTCATTCAGTATTGATCTTATCAGATCTGATAATCAACAATAACAGTTTTCTGATAGAAAAAGTCTTATCAATTATTTGATATAAAAAATCATTATACTACAAATATCCCTAAGTATTTTAAGAATAAAGTAACTTTCCTTGCAGTAATATCTACTTTGAAGTTCATTTGGCATATTTATATTTTATTTCAGTGCAAAATTCAACAATTATTATATTCAGCTATGAAAACCTTTGAACCATCGCCAACTGGTTAGGTTCCAATAATAGAAAATTTATATGGACCTCTTAATCTCTAATAGAGGTTAAGTCCTATATTTATATATTGGGTTTCATTATGAAATCCACATTTACAACCACTTAAGTGAGCTTCTAAGGACCTGAATCAATTTATTATTATATTAGGTGAAAATTCTGACAGTCATGATTTCATTGACTTCTTATGACCCTGAATCTAATACCCCAATTATTTGTCCACCAGTTGCTGAGGGGGAGTTTAGTGAATTCATTACCATCAAGTC